>OU898279.1:74284251-74354251 GCA_918026665.1 Diabrotica balteata
GGTGTATTCTAAATTTTTAATCCAAGCTTTCGGACATTGGTTATGTTCTTCAACGTTTTACTCATATTACTTTTCACTAATTTATCCATCTCGTGAGTAAATTATATTAAACTGATGATTATATTTTATAAAAAATGTGTAATTTTTCTTCTGAAAATAAGCTATTCGACCTACCTCTAGCTATCCTCTGTTTAATAAATTCATTTTCTTGAGGAGTTTCTAAGGAAACGGCATCCATACAATGCCTTCTGCAAATATTTCTAGCATCAAGCCAGTCAACTTCTAATCCACGTGTTGGTCCATGTTCCCAACTGAAGAAATATGAATGAGTTACTCCCCTAGCGTCTCTATACGTTGCATGACGTACTCCTTGAATAAAAAAAGGGTTTAGAAATAATATATAAAATACATAGAATATATAGAAACAATAAAAAATTAATATATTTTTAAGACTGGCATGTATTGTATTTATTAAGAACCACAATTATAATTAAAAATATCCTAATTTGGCGTTCAATGTTCAATGCTGTAGGTACTCCTTAAATTAAAAGAAAAAAAAAATTAAATGATATAGCAAAAATAACAAAAATGAAACCAATACTTATGTTACGAAGACTCCTGAGATACACAGCTTTTCGAATATTAAAGACTACAAACTACCTAGTAGGTATATTTTTCGGGAATAATAAATAGAAGATTTTTTGAATATACATAATATAATTACAAGAAAATACTTCTTGCTATCATCACTCGATCATATACTAAACCTATTTAATATATGATCTCCATAATAATTAATCACTTTAAATGATCAGCTTAATCAAATAGAAAACGAAAGCACAAACAATTTATATTTAACATTTATAACACTGATCTGTAAAAAAAGAGTTAAAACAATACCCACTAAATAATTGTAATACAATAAATACTAGTCAATACAAGTCGTAAAAGTGATAACAAAGCTTATGTATATAAAACGCCTATGGATATAAAAATAAAGAAATATAGAATATTAATAGAACACATATTAAACACACAGAATTATTTCTACAATTAGTATTTCATTTTATAATATAGACTACAATTAAAACTAAACGGTTCCTTGTTAAAGTTTTAACATATTTCCAATAATCCCTCATTATTTTTTTACAATTATTAAGATAATACGAAAATATATTCTCTTATTGTCGATATATTTCAAATCAAATAAAATGAGGTTTTTGTCTCGTCCACTTCTCGCTAAAAACAGGTACACAAACACACTTTAATATTATATTACCAGTTCGACGTAGAAATTGTTTCGACGAAGGATTATTTAATCCAAGTCCACATACTTAGCGAGTTCCAACGTTTGGCCCGCTTCTTGAGTTGTAGATAATACATTTAGCGAGTTCCAAAGTTTGGCCCGCTTCTCGAGGTGTAGCCATACAATTCACAACAATAATTAGTACCCCTGGTGGGACATCAGAAAACGTTCTCAGATTTCACCAGAAACAAGAAGTCGAACTGAATCACTTCACCTACGCTGCTCTCTCAGAACTCATTGTCCAAGCTACGACTCTGCCCGTCTACAGGCAACCTACGCTGCTCTCTTAGAGCTAGTCGTCAAAGCCACGATTCTGCCCATCTACAGGCAACTCACGCTGTACTCACAGAACTCGTCATCCAAGCCACGATTGTGCCCGTCTACGAGTAACCTACGCTGCACCCCCAGAACTCGTCGTCTAAGACAAGCCACGACTGTGCCCCCATACAAGCAGCACACATACAGAAAATAGAGGTAACACTCTATATAAAACACAAATTTATGAACTTTCGACATTTATTATAATATTGCAATCTCGCTCAATTATTCTTATTATATATGTAAACATTTGCGCGCGTTATCTCATACACTCAACCACGATTCATTATATATATATATATATATATATATATATATAATATATATATATATATATGTATATATATATATATATATGTATATATATATATATATATATATATATATATATATATATATATATATATATATATATATATATATATAGATTGAACGAAATAAATTCGGAACATACGAATATTATGTATTTCGGCTCAATTCTGCTGTAGGTGGTTGACCAACAAAAGGTTGTCAAATAATTATATTATAAAAATCCAATACTTCAGCGGGCTGCTGGATTCTGAAATCATAAAAATTGAAAGCGATAAATCGATTTTATTAAGCTGTCAAACCACTTATAGTCCAGGAAATGAAGCATTTCACCTCGCAATTTTTTCGTCCTGGGTTGATTGACTTGAAATTTTAACAAAAGGTAAGTAATAGCCAAGGATCAAAATCTATATCGAACCAAAGTGCGCCAAAGCCTTGGGGGCGGTTGGCACCCCATCTCGGGGCTGAAATTTTTTTTTACGTTTTAACTACAGGTTTCGATTAAAAAAGTGATTCTAAACAAAAAATGTTTTATACATTTTTTTTTGTAAAACTGATATTTTTCAAGTTATTCGCGATTGAAAGTAACAACTTTTAGACGAAAAAATCAACGTTTTTAATCGGTTTTTCGCGAATAACTCGAAAATGGTACATTTTATAAAAAAAATTGTAGAGAACAAATTTGTAGCTTTTAAAAATGCAAATACAATACAAACAGGAACCGAAATACGGCCTATCAATGTTCGGCGGTGTTCTTCAAATGCCAAATTTGAAAGATTCAGTCAAATATCGGGAAAATAAATAGACCTATCATAAAAAAAGACTCTAGCTCAAAAATTAGGTGAGTTATTATGAAAATAAGGTCAATACCTCATTTTTTTACGAAAAAATCGATGAAAACAACCCCCTAACCACCACCATAATTCAAATCGATCTTCAGCCTTCTGCAATTCTCTTTGTACATGTATTGTTAATACGTCCAAGAAGTTCTGAAGCTATTTTCTTGTGGCATTGTAAACTAATTACTATTTATAACTGGGAATAAGCCACAATTAAAGATAAAAATACGTTTATTGACGTTTCAATTTCCAATTCGGAAATCGTTCTCAAAATACAAACAGTAAATTAAACAAATTTTGTTTTTTGTTACATAGTGAAAAAATTCTTCTAATAATTTAATTTTATCTGACTCACTTATATTGACAATTCAGACATACATTATGCATTTTAAAGTAGACGACTTTAAAATGATATTGCCAATATTGTTGAGTTGCGCTCCTGGGACGACTTTACTTATAAGATAGTTCATTCGATTACATGAAATCAACTTTAACTTGAGAATATCCGTCAGAAAAAATCATAGCATGTAATTCGTCTTTAAAAAGACAAACACATGACATGATGACAGTAAAATTCTCCTGTTAGTGATTCCATAGTAAATTATGAGGGAAAAACCAGGAAAAAAACCTCATAATACTATCCCGACATTGTAAGTATTTGTTCGTGAATTTAGTTTACCTTCAACAAACATCAAAATTCTGATTTTATATGTTACGTTATTTAAAAAACATAAATGATGTATCCTCTATATGTTACTGACTTACTAATACTGGTATTTTCTTATTAATAACTTCCTCTTTCAATAATGGTAACCAGATCCTACTACATTCTGCCGAGGAATTTGCGACACAATTGGCCTCATTTAGCATAATTATAGCCGCTTCTTTGATTTTTCTTTTTTTACCATCCGTTTCTTTTAGGACTATATTTGAATTATTCCATTGAACCAGAATTTTACTGTGATCTTGTCATGTGTTTGTCTTTTTAAAGACGAATTACATGCTATGATTTTTTCTGACGGATATTCTCAAGTTAAAGTTGATTTCATGTAATCGAATGAACTATCTTATAAGTAAAGTCGTCCCAGGAGCGCAACTCAACAATATTGGCAATATCATTTTAAAGTCGTCTACTTTAAAATACATAATGTATGTCTGAATTGTCAATATAAATGAGTCAGATAAAATTAAATTATTAGAAGAATTTTTTCACTATGTAACAAAAAACAAAATTTGTTTAATTTACTGTTTGTATTTTGAGAACGATTTCCGAATTGGAAATTGAAACGTCAATAAACGTATTTTTATCTTTAATTGTGGCTTATTCCCAGTTATAAATAGTAATTAAGTCCAAGAAGTTTGACCCATTTAAAATGCTTAGTTTTAGAAAAAGTACGGCATAAAGCGAGAAACGATTTACAATTTCAAATTTTTTACCCTTCTTTTTTAAAATATCTCTTCTTTTTTTAAATTTTTTTTTTAATATTCTTTTTTTAAAAATGCTGAATATATATATATATATATATATATATATATAAAAAAAAATAAAAAATGTTCTAACTTGTAACTTTTTTAATGACTAAAATTTTTGTGTATTTAGATTTGTTGTACAATAAATATTTGGCGAGATATAGCCGTTTAAATAATCGATTTACGATCAAGCACCATCTTTTTCGAGCCCTTTAAACTCACCCCATATAAAAACCAAGGGTTCCAAAAAGATTTAATTCACAGATCCTTGTAGCTCTTAAAAACCTCTATAAAATCGTTTTTAAAGAAACACTCTATCGTTAAAAATGAAGGAAATACGTTAAAAAACAAATTAATTTTTTTCCGGAAAATTCCAATAGTATAGTACAGTACATTTCGGAGCATAATAATCTACAAAACCGGTATATTAGGTAGTGGGGCGTTATACATTCGAAATTTTAAGCGTTCTTATTTTGAAATCCCATACAACAGAATAAAACATCGGCTCATATGTCTATGGCTTGGCAATGAAAATATCAGAGCAACAGATTGGGGATGGTATTCCAAAGATGGTTTGTTATTACCCGTACGCATGAACAAACAATCTGCACCCGATGAACTTTTGAAAATTATTTTTTGCCAATGCAAAAAAGGATGCGGCGTTTCATGTGGGTGCAGAAAGGTTGGTTTATTCTATAACTCTACTTGTTCTGGGTACTCAGGTGAAGGGTGCAATAATAGTCCACCAATAATTGAAGAAGATGAGGATGACATAGATCACGATGAAGATGTAATTGATGACGAATAAAATTAATATTATAATTGTTTTACCTATAAATGTAAATATTTTCAACTATTTATGTAAATGTATAAAAATATATGGTGCCTTTTTATGTTGATAATTTTTTTTTGTATTTTATTCTACTTTATTCAATTTATATCTATTAAATTAGTTTATAAAAACTGCAATGTTGTAAAGGGTGATTTTCAAAAGTTGAAAAGTTGCAAAATTTTGCCAAAAAATTGTTTTCACCTATTAAAAAAGCACTCATAACAATTGATTTTTAAGGGTTGAAAATGTATAAAATTGTATTTTAAAGTATAAAAAAATCACTATTTAACTAATCCAAACCAAATTTCACTCATCGTAAGATTTGTAATGTTATTTTATAATTTTTGAAAATTAGGGTAGTTTTCACCCCTAAGAACAATCAGGGTTCATCGGCATGACATAAACTATAAAGCAGAGGGTGAGTTGAGCTTAATACCAAATTTTTATGCAAATCGTTCCAAGGCGAAATCATTTTCTTCGCATTACTACTTTTTTTACATTAATCTCTAACAAGGGTCGTTTTTTAAGGGTTGAAATATGATGGAACTTTATTCAAAAGCACGAAACTATCATTATTTAATTAATTCAAACCAAATTTTACCCATATTCAGGTTTAATATGTTATTTGATAATTTTTGACAATTAGGGGTAGTTTTCACCCCTAAGAACAATCAGGGTTCGTCGACATGACATAAACTATAAAGCCGTGGGTGAATTGAGCTTAAATCCAAATTTTTATCCAAATCGATCCAAGCAGAAATCATTTTTTTAGAATTAGTAATTTTTTTACATTAATCTCTAACAAGGGTTGCTTTTTAAGGGTTAAAATATGATGGAACTCTATTCAAAAGTATAAAATAATCATTATTTAACTAATTTAAACCAAATCTTACCCATATTCAGGTTTAATATGTTATTTTATAATTTTTGACAATTAGGGGTAGTTTTCACCACTAAAACCCTTCAGCGCACTCCGGTTCGATATCGATTTTGATCTTTGGGCTATCACCTATAGATTTATTTTTTTATATATTTTACTCACAAAAAAGAAAATATGGATCAATTGAAAAGGATCCGTGACGTAAGCAAATCGGCCGTTACAAGGATTCTAAATTGGTTAAACAACTTTCTAATTACTTAAACCAATGCTTTCGAATTATCTCACAAAAAAACTCATTTAATAAATGCTTTTCAAAAATATAACGATATTTGTGACCAAACAGAATCCGACAATGACATAAATTTGCACTCTGAGAATTGAGATGCAGTTGGGGATAAATATTTTTTTGTTATGTCACAAATAGATGATAAATTAGATCAGTTGGCTAAAGCTAAATCTCCTCATCCAATATTATCTCATACCGAAAACAGCAATCACTCTAATCGAAAACTGCCGCCCATCTCTGGAAAAGTTTAACCTCGCAATTAACATGCTCGAAAAGAAATATGACAATAATCTCGCAATAATCAATTCGCACATTAATTTTATATTAGATCTCCCAGCACTATCAAAAAGCAATTCTCACCTGCCAAATGAGTCCATAAATGAATTAAAAAGACACATTAACTTAAAAATTTAACAAGTTCCAGTAGAATCATGGGATTATCTGGAAAACTCGATTTTTTGAGGGGTTCAAAAGGGGTAGTGAGGCGCAATACATGATGCTGTTTCCAGTTATTATCTCTAGCCTATCGTACTCAATTCCTATCCTGACGTCCACCTGCATGGGCGAACCCCGGAGAACCTGAGCAACCCTGCTGGCAATTGGGTAACCAACCCCAGTGGAAGGCAGGAAGGAAGGAATACTATTGGCTCGGAATAGACATGGAACACGGATTAGATCCAAGCTACGAAATAAGAACATTCCCTTAGGCACATGTAACGTGTTAGGCTGGTTCAGGCCCGCAATTGCAACACATGCCATAAAACAGCTTCAAAAATAGAAGATGGACGTAACAGCGATTCAGGAAATGAGATGGACAGGATCGGGAAGCCTGCAAATGGAAAATTCCCTGGTTTTCTAGTCAGGAGAAGAAGAAAGCACGAATTTGGATGTGGGTTTGTAATTAACGGAAAACTCAAGTCTGTCATAATTGATTTCAATCCAATCAACAAGCGCATGTGCTCTGTAAGACTCGAAGGAAAATGGTTTAACCTAGCCCTCCTCTCAATCCACGCACCAACGGAAGAAGCAAATGAAGACGACAAGGAGCAATTTTATAAAATTTTAGAACAACAGTACACAACAACACCCATATACGACGTCAAAATCATACTGGGAGACTTCAATGCCAAACTAGGTAAAGAGAACTATCTTAGAGCGGTGATCAGCACACATAACTTATATGATAACACTAATGATAACGATATATAATATTTATAAAAGGCGATCCAGGACAATTGCTCAGAGACGACGAGGAGATAAGTCGCCAATGGAGAAAGTATGTCGAGCAACATCTAAATACAGAAAACCCACAACGATAGAGCAACAAAAAGAGTACCAGTTAGCCGAACCGGAAATACCAGGGCCCACAATAGCTATAGTAAAGTCCGCAATTTCGTCCCTAAAAAACCATAAAGCCCCAAGCCCAGACGGCATACAGGCGAAACTACTAGAAAAAGGGGGAGAAAAGCTCCACCTTGACATATATCATTTTATAAGAGAAGTCTGGGAAAGAGAAGAAATACCGAAACACTGGCATGAAAACCATATACTTATCGACAAGAAGGGAGACAATATCTCGAACTATAGAGGAATATCGTTAATCAATAAAACGTACAAAATTATATTGATAATACTGTCTAGAAGACTAACTCCATACGCAGAGAAAATAATAGACAACCTATCAAAGCGGATTCAGACCGGGAAGATCGACTAGAGACCAGATATTCGTCCTACGCCAGGTGTTGGAAAAAAAAACTGGGAATTCAACCACGATGTACACCAAATCTTCATAGACTTTAAACAAGTTTACGATTCTGTTAACAGATAAGGATTGTGGGAGACCATGGTAGAAATGGGAGTACCTGGAAAGCTGGTGCGATTAGCAGAGGTGAGCACAGAGAATGCTTCCGCACGGATCAGATCTGGCAGCACCACTTCAGAGGAATTCCTCAGTGACACCTTGCGTAGACAAGGAGATCCTCTCGTGCCCCAGCTATTTAATTTTTACTGGAATATGCGGTAAGAAAGGCTCAACCACAACTGACAAACGGATTTGCCGCCCAAGGATCAAAAATACTATTGACGTTTGTGGATGAGGTGGACACAATTGCACAATCCACCAGAGATCCAAAAGAAGTTTTCACCCTATTCGAAAACGGAGCCAAGGAAGTTGGTCTTAAGGTCAAAGAGGACAAGACCAAGTACATTGTGGTTATTGTTGGTACATTGAGAATGAAGAAGAAGACATAATGGTGAACTCCAGACAGTATATGTAGATCAAAACATAGTACGCTAGATTAAAGCAAACCGAATAAGATGGGCGGGCCACGTGCTAAGATCGAGTGACGAAAGACTACTGAACGCCACATTTTCGAAAAGGCCCGATGGCAGGTCAGTTGGTTGCCCAAGAAAGAGATGGAAGGACGCAGTAGCCAGTGATCAACGTAAAATGTGAATACAGCAATGGGCAACAGCTGCTCAAGACGGACAACAATGGAGGGAATAGTAAACGCGACCAAGACTCAAATAGAGTTGTGGAGTCAAATATGATGATGATGATGATGATTTTTCGACCAAACAATATTAAGGAGAAAGAAGAGATCGAAATTGTACTCCCTAAATAGTTAAATTATTTGAAATCTTAAACGAACTCTGCAATATTCTCGCAGACTTGACAAATTTTCTCTGAATCAAAAATGGACACAATAAAATTCAAATCTAATACCATCATCAAATGCCTCTGCTATCGCCCCATCTGGCAATTATATAAAATTCAACTACTGCAATGACTCAGCCCACAAAATTTATTCATGCAGACAATTTCTGCTCTCTTGCACGCTGAAAAATACAATTTTCTAAAATCAAATCACATGTGTTCCGATTGTTTGGGTACAAGACACAACCATGCTGACTGTTCCTCTTGAAGCTGTTCGATATGTTGCAGAAAGCATTACACTCTGCTGCATTAACATTCTTATGCAGAGAATTCTAATCAATTTCGCGCTACTCACAATTCTCATTTAAATAATTATCGCACAGCTAACTCCAACACGAATCAATCTCGAAATAATCATACTACTGATTCTAATAATTATCGCACAGTTAACTCTAATAATTTTAAATAACCCTCTCAACAAGATAATAATAGAAATAAACGTTACAATTCTCATCGCTCCTCTAATAATGCAAAAGCTCAATCACAAAGAAATTCTCCCGGTCCTTCATACCAAAATAGAAACACTCCAATCGCTAATGATTTAATTCAGGCAAATAATGCCTAACCATATTTCCAAATAACCCTCTGGAAGATGACGACAGTTACTCCAACGTCGCCCTAATCGCTAGTCAAGTCAAGTCATTTTACTAGACAAGGCAGTAAATCCCATTTTAACTTAAGCCGTACTTGATGCAGGAAGTCAAACTTCCTTCATAACCCAAGATCTCTTTAGTAAACTAAATATTGAAATTTCTTGAAATTGAAATTTATTGAAATTGAAATTTATTGAAATTGAAATTTATTGAAATTGAAATTTATTGAAATTTACGGATTCATTGAGTTTTCCAAGAGACTTTTCCTTCGCAATCAAAAGTGAAGAGTATATTCTACACGCCTACTTACAAATATAATTTCAATTTGAATTGTGCAGCATCCCAAGGATAATTTCTCTGCTCCCAAAATTCGACATCAATCCCAATGTACTTAACATACCCAAAAATCTCAACCTAGCTGAAAAATATTTTTATCAAAAATCAAACATCGAAATCTTAATAGGAGCTGACTATTATTATAAATTTCTTCAACCAGGTCTTATAAAATTAGGCCGCAATCTCCCACTCCCTTTAATACAATCTTTGAATGGGTAGCAGCTGGTAATCTTTCAAGAAATATGCAGTTCGCTATTTACTTAAACTTAAACGCCGACGCTACAAAATCAAATTCTAATTCTCACTATCTACCTTTTATTCGACGATCACGTTGCTTCAATTTTAGTAAACCAGTTCGTGTCGCTAAAACTCGACACAAATACTTTATAACAAATTGTTAATTTTTTATTTTTTTTTTTATAATAAAAATACGTTGACAATTCAGACATACATTATGCATTTTTAAGTAGACGACTTTAAAATGATATTGCCAATATTGTTGAGTTGCGTTCCTGGGACGACTTTACTTATAAGATAGTTCATTCTATTACATGAAATCAACTTTAACTTGAGAATATCCGTCAGAAAAAAATCATAGCATGTAATTCGTCTTTAAAAAGACAAACACATGTTATGATGACAATATACTTCTCCTGTTAGTGATTCCATAGTAAATTATGAGATAAAAACCAGGAAAAAACCTCATAATACTATCCCGACATGGTAAGTATTTGTTCGGGCATTTAGTTTACCTTCAATAAACACCAAAATTCTGATTTTATATGTTTCGTTATTTAAAAAACATAAATGATGTATCCTTTATATGTTACTGACTTACTAATACTGGTATTTTCTTATTAATAACTTCCTCTTTCAATATCTGGTTACCAATATGTAATCGATGCGAGCGGGTTTTTCAAATGGATTTGTACAGTAATTAGGATAATAGAATAGATGTTTCGAAATATATTTCTCTGTTAGTTCTTAAGAATTTGTAGAAGCCGATTAGTTTATTAATAGTTTTTAGGAAATTTATAATTGTAGGTAAAATTGTTTTTTGTTATCTAAATGAAAGGATGGGGATATGTATGACTAGTTTTGATTGGACGAGATTGAAAAAGGTGGGATGGTTTTTAAGAATGAGACTAGCTAGTTTTTGAGGGAAAAAAGTTGGGCAGTTGGTTTCCAAGGGTGCAAGGCGAACAGTTGTTGTTCTCGGGTAGTTCCCCAGAGGTAGGAAGCAGTAGAAGTGAATGTTTGTGAGTTTTCGTGGAGTTAGTGTATCTGACAGAAGCTGATCTAGTAAAATATTGTAAGTTATATTTTCTACTTATATTCCAAGAGACACTGTTCAGGCCAGAACGAGAGATTCAGCTTATCGAGAGGAGAAGAGGCTAGCATAATTTAAACGATACGTGCATTTGAAGATCATTAAAGACGATAGGCTCGCAACAATTTGTTATAAGATTGTTAATTACCTAGGGGACTGCTAAGAATAAATAGAGTAGGCTACAAGGAACAAGGATTTGGACAACTCATCATCAGAGAGATAGTTTTGCTATTCATCAGTTTTTAGATAGAAGATAGGAATATTTTGATTAGGAGATTTAGAACAACAATTGTGATTTGAGATTTTAATTTATATTGTATGTACCATTAATTTTGAAGGTTCACGTACGTAGAACAAAAGTTTGATAATCGTTATATGAGATATTGTTTATTGAAGATATTTGAGTGTGAATTTAATTTCAATATATTTTTATTTCAATATATAATGTTGTATCATATATGTTTTTTATTATTCCGGTATTCTTTGGAACTTACCTCTCACATGTAAAGCATATATATTGAAGCACGAGTATAACCCTGAGATAAGAGAATTAAATAGTGTGATAGAATCATAATCATATTATTTAAATAAGTTTTATTAATTAATTAATTGCTTGGCGCACTTAAGACTTTGAATATCACATTAATATATATATATATATATATATATTATATATATATATATATATATATATATATATATATATATATATAATTCATGCCAGCAGAGGTAATTTTAACATAAACTTTCCATGATCACGATACAAGATCTAGAGATGGTTGGACTGACGTTGGTTTGTATAACTTTTGCCAAATGAAGTAAAAAGCCTTGACTTATTATCGGTTAAATTTAAAATCAAATCACACTTTTTAAAACATTTTGAAACATATTCAAAACGGAGTTTTGATGCATCTGTGTATATTATGTGGTGATTTGGATACTTCTCCATAATTTCTTTGAATGCATTAATAATAAGGTTAGGATTTGTGGTATTTTTTGGATACTATGTTTAAGTTAAATCGGTGATAGGTAAGGGAGTAAGCCATGGTGGGAAGTCTAATTTTGTGGTTATGTATAATTTGAATTCATTGCAATTGAATCCTTTTTGATTGATTCTTTCCCTAAAGGGTTTGTCTTTATATTATTTGGTTCTATGCAAATTGGATGTAGGTGCGTTAATAATCTCAGAATATAATGGGTGCTTCTTGTATTACATCGTTAATTGTATTTATTACATCGTTAAATGCAATTAAAAATAAAGTTGGGCTTAAAATATAACCTTTTGGAACACCGTTGTCGAGTATTCTAATGGTAGAGGTGTATCCATTTACTCTTTCTTGTATTTCCCTTTTATTCAGAAAGTTTTATAAATGCAAGCATATGTCCTTGAACTCCCCATTTATCAAGTTTATTTAATATGAGGTATCTCCATGTTGTGTCGAAAGCTTTATTCACATCAAAATATACTGCTATTACTTTCTGATCTAGTAAGAATGCATCATATATGGTTGACTCAAGTGTCACTAAGTTGTCGTTAGCAGATCTTCCTCGTCGAAAACCACTTTGGACTATGGTCAGGAGATTTTCATTTTCTAGATACCATGTAAGACTGTAATTTAAAATCTTCTCGAGAAGTTTACACATGGATGAGGAAAATAGGACGGTAAGATGTGAAACAATCTTTTGGATTGTGTTGCTTATAAATTGGGATTATAATAGCTTTGGTCCAAGTATCAGGAAAGTAATGATTTAAAAATATGTGATTAAAGATGTCTAAAAGTATCTTTTTGCCTTTTGAAGTAGATTTTTTAAAAGTATTGATGGAATATCATCAGAACCTGGGGATGTGGTTTTTATGTTTAAAAGAGAAAAATCTAATTCTTGCAAAGTTACGGGTGCATTAATGGGAGAGATCTGGTTGCGAATTTTGATGTCTACAGATTCTGTGGTAATCTGGTGTGTAAAAAGAATCAGATCTAGTACAGAATCGCTAGAGTTTTTTGGAATACGTCTACTAGAATTTCAGGAATTTTGTTTCTACAAGAGATGATGTGGTTGTTATATGAAAGTGCATTTATTGAGTAAGGGAAATAAGGTAAACTTGATCCTTTTATTTTCTTTATTTTGTTCCAGATTATATTTGCTGGGGTAGATGTGTTAATGCTTCTAACATATTTAATCCAGGTCTCCTTCTTACTCTTTTTTTATTAAGAATCGTGTACTAGCTCTCAATCTCTTAAATTTTATTAGGTTTTTATCTGTTTCGTGTCTCTTAAGAACGGTAAAGACGTGCTTGCTAGCAGCCAAGTCACGAGAGATTTCTTGATTCCACCAAGATATCGGTTGCCTTTTACACGGTTTAGTTTTTTTCCTACAGATGTAGATGCACAATTTAAGATAATGTTGTTAAAGTCCGTGACGGTTTTGTGAATGTCATTTGTTATCTCATAATTTTTCATTTCGTCTTCCAAGTCTTTTTGAAAAAATTCCCAGTTTGCTGATTTTATTTTCCATCTTTGATGTGTATTCGGATTAAGAGGTTGGTTTGTCTCAATTGAGATAAGTAAGGGGAAGTGGTCACTGTCATGCAGAGTTTTTGCTGTATTCCATTGAAGCATCTGTTATATGAATTGAATCTTGTTAGCTTTCCAGGGTTTAATAAGATTAAATTTGATTTATTTATCAGACTGTGTAGAAAGTTGACACATTTATCAATTTTTTGGCTACCCCAGGCTGGATGATGGCAGTTAAAATCACCTAGAATTACTTTGGGATGGGGTAATTTTTCTATGAGTGCTGTTAGTTCATTTATGTCATCTTGGTTAGGATGCGGTAAGTATATATTGCAAACATTGATGTTTTTACTGTAGGTAATTGAAACAGCCACAGCTTCTAGGTTTGTAGTAAGTGGAATGATTTTTGCTTCAGTGTCATTTCGAATGAAAGTAGCTACTCCACCAATAGCATGCATTCAAGCGCGTAGATAAGGAGGGGTACTGGGGGACAGTACCCCCCCTAAGAAGCATTCTAATAGAAGCAATAAAATACTAAAAGATGTAGGAGATATTAATAATACACTTTCCTCATAAAAAAAAATCAATCTTATTCGCTTAAAAACCAATTTTTATTACGTTGTCTTTTAAGTTTTAAAATGTCAACTATAACGCGACCACAGCCCGCCACTGGTTTCACCATTACATCTTTCGCCTATGTAACCGACGTAATCGCTCGTTGCGTTGCAGCTCAGGGCCAAGAGAGAACCACTGAACACTGAACATATTATTATTTCTATGGAGAGAACAGACAACTAGACAACACTCAGTCACTCAACACTACTCAACAGTCGCGTGTTATCACAGTCGAGCAGAATATCGTTACTGTTTAATTTATATATAACCTATTTTCCTTATTCTATTATCGCGGAGGGATTGTGTTAATGAATACATTGTAGAATTATAAACTGTAAGTGAGTGAAATATTTTGCAATTTTGCGTTTGTGTAGCACATAAACCTGGAAAACTACTCTTTCCTACGTATTCCACCCTACACGACCCAGGAGCCACATTTTAGATTATTGTTGTAAGTTGTTTTTTTTTAATTGGAAGTTTATACGGAGTTTTATATCAACAGGTTGTGGATATACCTATAGTTCCCTAAAAATGAGCAAGGGAAAGAACCAGCCCTCCTTGGATTATTTTTTTGTTAAGAAAACTAAACAACCAGAAATAGAAAATGAAGCGTGGCCAAATAAAGAATTTATTATTGAAGCAATAAAAGACGTTGCAGTTTCGCAGGAATCGCAAGCCAGTGCCATTGAAGGAACAGAGAATCCTGAAGCGGGAAAGTTTAGAGAAGAAGTATATGGAGAAGAGATATTGGACAATATGTCAACCAAACAAACATAACCGACCTAGAAAAAGTAAATATATTAAAAACTCTTTTGTTCCAGACCACAAATTTAAATTTCCATTTTCAGTTCATATAAAAAAACAAAAAGAAAAAAAATGTTATTTATCTTTTAACCATTTTAAATCATTTAACTGACTAGTCTATTCGAGTCAAATAAGGGCTGTTCTGTAAATATTGTGTTTTATTTGCAAGAACAGGAGGGATGCATAAAAATATTCCTCTTAAAAGTTTGGTAACTATTCCTATAAAGAAATTTTCAAAGTTATCTGGAAAAGATGGCGATTTGCTATCACATGCCGCAAATAAGTATCACAAAGATGCCGTTTTAATTGGAGATAATTTTTTAATAACTTTTAATAACCTTCAGGTTATTAAAAGGGAAATATCAAACATTCTTAGTTTTGGACGATTGGCCCAAGTAAAAGAGAACAGGAAAAAATTGAAACCTATCATCAACAGCATCGTTTTTTTTTTGAAAACAGGGTATACCAATTTCACGGTTACAGAACTGAGTCAGAATTGTCAAAATCCTCTAAGGTTAATAAGGGCAATTTAAGAGAAATCATCCGCCACCGTATTCAGACGTGTGGTGATGATTTAAAATTGAAATCTTATTTTGAAACCGCAACTTCCCGGACTAAGTACATAAGTCCTACCATGCAAAATGAATTAATTTCGTGTTGTGGGGACGAAATCTTAAATTCAATTATTTCCAAAATTTCATACAATAAGTCTTATAGTGTGATTTTCGAGGAAACAACTGATATTAGTAAGGTATCGCAAATGTCAATTTTAATAAGATATTTAGATCCGGAAAATATTCTTCGCGAGGACTTTGTAGGATTCATCGATTGTCATAAAAATAATTATAATGATTTTACAAAAGAGCCAGTTTTAACGGG
Source organism: Diabrotica balteata (assembly GCA_918026665.1). Taxonomy (NCBI): domain Eukaryota; kingdom Metazoa; phylum Arthropoda; class Insecta; order Coleoptera; family Chrysomelidae; genus Diabrotica; species Diabrotica balteata. Next base: position 74,300,278 of record OU898279.1, read on the forward strand.
TGAACTACTGGAAAAAACAGTTGTTTCATTTTTTAATAAGATTGGGTTGCCGTTTGAGAATTGCATCGGGATTGGCACAGACACTTGCAGTGTTATGTTGTCTGAACAAAAAGGAGCAGTTACCGAAATTCAAAAAATGTTAAAGAATGCTTGCAAATGTCCTTGTTACAGCCATTCACTTAATTTATCCCTATCAAAATCTAGCAATGTCCAAGATATTCGTAACGCGGTAGGTACCATTAAAGAAACCATTGCCTTTTTCAACGCATCGTCTAAAATAAATAACGTTTTGAAATTCACGAACTTATCTGCTTTGGAAAGATTATGCGAAACCAGATGGACAGAACGCCATACAGCTATTTTTAGGTTCAAAGTCTCTTTTGAAAATATCATAGAAACTTTGCAACTAATAACGCAGTGGAAAGATTCTCAATCATCTTCAAAAGCTCAAAGATTATTGGATACAATGCTAAAAACAAATTTTGTAGTTTCTCTCGATTGCTTGTCCCATGTTTTAAATATAACTGTAAGTTTAAGTAAATCTTTGCAGGCTAAAAGTTTGGACAAAATTTCTGCTCGATATTTAGTAAACGATATATTATGAGTATTTCATAAAAAAAGAGAGGATGCTGAAAATGTGTTTAAAGGTATTTTTGAAGAAGTAACGAAAGTTCATCAAAAATTAGATTTTCCAATATTACTGCCAAGAATCAACGCCAGACAAATTTATCGCAGTAATATTGAAACAAAAAATCCTGAAGAATATTTTAGAGTGTCAGTTTTTATACCCCTTTTAGACAACATATCTCCAAGACCTCGAGTTTCATTTCAATTCAGATCTTTTCGAAATTTTAGATATAAACAACTTAATACCGGTTAATGTTTTAAACCAAAACGATAATGATTTAAAGTTTCTAGTAAAAAAGATTTCCGAATATCTTAGTAAATTTAGAAATGATTCCGTAGAATTTTTATCAGATTTGTTGAAATCAGAAATAGCGCTCTGGATAAATAAATGGAAAGGAATAGAAAATAAAACAAATGATTCGCCAGCGACAGCGTTAGATACCTTGCTGCTTTGCAGTAACGAAATATTTCCCACCATATATACACTCATGCAGATAATTTCTGTTATGCCGGTAAGTGTGGCAAGTGCTGAAAGATCATTTTCCACACTTAAGAGACTAAAATCATGGTTACGGTCTACGATGTGCCAGGAAAGACTAGTTGGATTAAGTTTATTAAATATACACAGAGATATTGAAATAAATATTGATGCTGTTATTGATAGGTTTTCAAAGCAACGGACAAGAAAAATTGACTTTGTTTCATAATCTAGTTACTGTGGTGTAATATTTTGTTAAATAAACCTAATGATGAGTTTTGCATTTTAAGTTATTTTACCTATATTACCTAATAGTGGAATTGATTTTTTTTACTTTTACCTAGAATATATAACATATATAAAATGAGTTCGTGTTATGTTTGTTTAATTATATGTTGATTTGTATTTTTTTATTATTGACTGATATAGACAGGTTTTCAATGATTTTTGTTTGTTACTTCTGTATTTTCTTGTGTAAATAAACTTTAATAAAAGTTCAAATTTACCTAGCTGTTTGAGCGTGGTACCTGGCGCAAAAAATTGCTCTCGGCACTTAAAATATGATACTAAGTGCCCCCCCTAGAAAAAAAAACCTATCTACGCGCCTGCGTGCATTCCATATCTGTTTTTCAGAAATGGCACATAATTTCTAAGTGTTACAGAATTGTTTTTAAAGTGAGATTCTTCCAACAGATTACAATGGGGGAGAAATCGTTTATAAGAAGTTTTAATAGCTCAAGGTGGGTGTAGAATCAGTTTAGGTTTCATTGGATTAAACATGTATCAGACATTACTTATCCTGACTAATTGTGTCGTTGTCAGATTCTTCTGTAGATGAATAACAATTTGAGGATAATTTTTTCTTTATAGCTGTAACTGTTCTTTTTAAAGAGGGATTTTGAATATTTGCGTAAATAAAAGTAAGAATGTCAATTTTTTCGGATATTTCATTGGTGTATTCTTTTGCTATAAGTTTAGGGTTTTTAGAGTTAGTGGCATTTTCTAAAAATAGGCATATTTCTGAATAACCTATAGGAAAGGGCAAATTTTTTTGTTCTATTAAGTTTTTAATAGAGTCGAGGACAGCAAATGTGTTTTCAATCGACTTGGATCTTTTTTTGGTTGAGATGTTTTGGGAACAGAGAAGACGTCTTGTGATGTGGAAAAGAAACATCTGGAGAATTTGATAATTGTCTTTTGGCCTTATCTTTATTTAAAGGTGCCTTATCGTTGCTAGTTATAGATAGGGTAGTAGCTGGAGAGTTATAGGGAATGTTTACTTAGTTTTATTGGTGGTTTCAGTTAGCTGTATAGTGGTTTGGTTATTTGAATTAGGATTTTCAGGTACTTCTGTTTCCATTAGTTCACTGGGCGAATCCGTTTTATAAATGCACTTCTCGGTGTCCTATTGATCGACATTTAGAACAATTAAATTCGTCTATAGAAAGGTATATTCAATATGTTGTGGAATCAAAAGAATTGTTGAAAGAGTCTGTTATGGATAAGTTTTCTAATGGATTGATGTAGATTTGCCGCCGAAAACTCAGAACATGGTTATATTCTGTCTCAGACATACCCACTCGAAGAAATTTCATTTTTGATATGGCTGTAATTCCCATTTTCTTAAGTTCTTCTTCTATAACTTTGTTTGGAATGGTTGGACAAATACTCGAGATAACTAATCTTAAGGCTGGAGTTATTAATCTGCGGACTTCTACTTGCACGTTGCCGATTTTGACGTATTTGTGTGAATCAATGAGTTGGTCTACTATTCTTTTAGAAGATAAATAAATGCAAATGCGGTTGTTTGCAATTTTCGAGGCAAAAACTATGTTCTTTGGAAGGACAAGTGATCCAATGGCAACTATATAATCATGAATTTTAATTCCTTCTATGGCAGATCTGATCTTCAATAACTTGGTCTTCTGCCAGATATTTAAATGGAGTTAGTATGTTTAAGTATGTAGACGGTGTGGTGTTTTGTGAAGGATTATTTTCCTTTGGATTCATTTTTGGTTAATAATTTTTGTCTTTAAATTTATTTATCATATTTAATTTTTCACCCGTGCCAATCTGGTTCGGTATTATCAGCAGACTTTTAAATAAAAGTCGCTCTGGGAACTCACTGCAAGTTTAGGCCAATCGATGAAAAGCACTGTAGACTTTCTAGTAAACACTATTAAATATTTTTGTTTACTTTAATCTATTAGTTTTAAACGATATTGTCGGAGCTAACCAAAATGTGGTTTGTTAAACCAAGCTCAGAGCAATATTCCTATGTTAAAATTATTGTCACTATTCCTTTGACTTGTCAAAAATAAAACTATTTTTGTATATTGACTACATAAATTCTATTCTATTCTATTCTATTCTATTCTATTCTATTCTATTCTATTCTATTCTATTCTATTCTATTCTATTCTATTCTATTCTATTCTATTCTATTCTATTCTATTCTATTCTATTCTATTCTATTCTATTCTATTCTATATTCTATTCTATTCTATTCTATTCTATCTATCTATTCTATTCTATTCTATTCTATTCTATTCTATTCTATTCTATTCTATTCTATTCTATTCTATTCTATTCTATTCTATTCTATTCTATTCTATTCTATTCTATTCTATTCTATTCTATTCTATTCTATTCTATTCTATTCTATTCTATTCTATTCTATTCTATTCTATTCTATTCTATTCTATTCTATTCTATTCTATTCTATTCTATTCTATTCTATTCTATTCTATTCTATTCTATTCTATTCTATTCTATTTCTATTCTATTCTATTCTATTCTATTCTATTCTATTCTATTCTATTCTATTCTATTCTATTCTATTCTATTCTATCATTCTATTCTATTCTATTCTATTCTATTCTATTCTATCTATTCTATTCTATTCTATTCTATTCTATTCTATTCTATTCTATTCTATTCTATTCTATTCTATTCTATTCTATTCTATTCTATTCTATTCTATTCTATTCTATTCTATTCTATTCTATTCTATTCTATTCTATTCTATTCTATTCTATTCTATTCTATTCTATTCTATTCTATTTCTATTCTATTCTATTCTATTCTATTCTATTCTATTCTATTCTATTCTATTCTATTCTATTCTATTCTATTCTATTTCTATTCTATTCTATTCTATTCTATTCTATTCTATTCTATTCTATTCTATTCTATTCTATTCTATTCTATTCTATTCTATTCTATTCTATTCTATTCTATTCTATTCTATTCTATTCTATTCTATTCTATTCTATTCTATTCTATTCTATTCTATTCTATTCTATTCTATTCTATTCTATTCTATTCTATTCTATTCTATTCTATTCTATTCTATTCTATTCTATTCTATTCTATTCTATTCTATTCTATTCTATTCTATTCTATTCTATTCTATTCTATTCTATTCTATTCTATTCTATTCTATTCTATTCTATTCTATTCTATTCTATTCTATTCTATTCTATTCTATTCTATTCTATTCTATTCTATTCTATTCTATTCTATTCTATTCTATTCTATTCTATTCTATTCTATTCTATTCTATTCTATTCTATTCTATTCTATTCTATTCTATTCTATTCTATTCTATTCTATTCTATTCTATTCTATTCTATTCTATTCTAGTTCTATTTTATTCTATTCTAATTCTTTTTTATTCCATTCTATTGTATCTTCCAAAAGATCTTCTAAGAGTAAGTGATCCAAGTACTCCTAAGCACAACTCCTTCATTTACTAAGACGCTGTCAACTGAGGCAGGTACACTTTGAAAATGACAAAATCATTACTTTAGATGATTTTAGTTTGATTAATTTTGAAATGAAGGGAAACGATGAGTTTTATACAGACAATGTAGAGACATGCCCTGACAATATTATATGCAAATATAAAGCAAAATTTGCAGATAAAATCATTGTCTGGTGCGCAATTTCCCACATGAGTTTATACCGACCTGTGGAAACAATGAGGGGTGAAGCTTTGCATATTCTGAGCTATATTTATAACTTCTCCTAATTACTTCAGTTTGCAGTGTTTTTTAGACCTAGAATCATGCCATTACTCAAGACATACCCAAAACTGGCTTCGACAATACCGTGCCTTTTCTTTCCAAAAACGATAATCCTCCAAACTTGGCACAGGCTCGCACAAGAGAAGATTTTTGACCGTCTAGTAAGATTTATCAGGGTCCCCAGAAATTCCAAAATAAAGAACAATTAACTATTGTCCTAACATACGTTAGGATAATAGCAAATGTGTAAATGAATTTGGAAAACAGTGGAAAAAAAATGTATAATTAATACATGGAATGGAACGAAAAAATTGTCAACAAAAAAGAAAGTATCAGTGAAACTACTTAAATACTGACATCGATATTGGTGGATATTCCGGAATTAAAAAATTAATTACGGAAGAAATGACGGACATAGAAAAACACTACAGCAGGGCCATAATTAGAAAGCTGGTATATATATACATATATATATATATATATATATATATATATATATATATATATATATATATATATATATATATATATATATAAGAATATATGTAAGAATATTATAAAGATACAAATCAATTACCCAGACCAAAAAAAAAAAACAAGAATAGGACAATTTTATAAATTTGGCGAATGTATATAGGATAATGGATATAAGATGGTCAGAACAACGTTTAGGCTAAGTACACCTTACAACTTAAATATCAAAAAGAAATAGAACTAAAAAATACAGATTAACGGTTAACGAGAAAAACATCAAGAGATAAATAAAATACAGTTAGAGGAGCTAAATATAGAAATAAAGAGCATGTCAGAAAAAAAGTACCTGGACTAGATAGGGAGTTGACAGCAGTAAATCCCAACCACACATAAATAATATAATATTTTAATAATAATAACACATAATAATAATAACACTACAATTATAACCTGATGAGCAGAAAAGTGTAAAACTTATATATTAAATACTGATATTTGTAAAGAGTGAAAACTAACAGATAAAGCAATATGGTATATTTACTAAACCACCAGCGGTAAATAAAAGTACCGCTGTCAAATCCGACAATATTGTTTAGTTTAGCACACTCAAACACCAATAATTGCGAAATAGATTACTGAAGAAATTTATTTAATTTGTATTTTTAGAACTATTTCTGAAATGGAAATCAAAAGAAGGCCAAGAAGGCCTTTGACTCAGTGCCGCATGAACTAAAGTCGATAATAATATTGTGACCTTTTTAAAATATATAATGACGAAGTGGAAGACTAAAATTCATTTTCAAATACCTGGTGAAAACAACATCGAACCTAAAGATATCCCAATCAAACGGGGCCTTTTCCAGGGGGACTCGTTGAGTCCACATTGGTTCTGTTTAGCGATGAACCCACTATCTCAGCTACTGAACTTCACTGACTCAGGTTTTAGCATCAAAAATAATAATACTGTTTGAAGCAATGGGTGAAAATGATATGTACAAATATCTCGGACTACAGCAAGCGCGAAAAATTGACCATAAATGCGCTGTAGACGATACAACTCCACTTAAACTGAGGGAACAAGACATGCGCATAAATCACCTGACAAAGCAAGAAAAATTGCGCACCTAGATGAGTAAACCTCTGCATGGGCGACATCTCAATAAGATCAGCCAAGAATATGTCGACAATACAGCGTCGAACTATTGGTTGACATCAGGAAAGATGTTTTCCGAGACTGAGGGTTTCCTACTTGCCATTCAGGATCAAGTTATTCCACTAAAAATTACGTGAAATATATTGTTAAAGATCCTTAAGTACAAGATAACAAATGCCGATATGGATGCCAAGCCCAAAAAACCATCCATTGAAAATGACAACTACAAGCTATACTGGGACCGCACTGTGCTCACAGATTAATCAGTGGCACACAATAGACCGGATCTCATACTAAATAATAAACTTAATAGGTAAACAATACTTATTGATGTGGCGATACATAACACCAATAATTTGCGTGTTAAATATAACGAAAAGATCGCCAAGTACAGAGATCTAGAAATATTAATCAGGAGACAATGGAGAATGGAAAGTACCCAGACAGTACCTATTATTCTATCTACTACTGGTTTTATTTCCAAAAATCTCCTAGCGAACACAAAACAGCTGGGTCTAAATAAACATCTTTATAAGGCCATGCAGAAAGCTGTACTGTCAACGTGCAGATGTGTACGAAAATTTTTGTGAGATACTCCAGCATACCATGTCACCTAGAGCTCGATAACACAGAAAGCGTCCCACCAGAGCTCTATCCTTTTGATCCTGTAGGTATCTGGGATGAGTAAAGTTTCCCCTTAGAAAGAGAGTGGGCCATATAACTAAATCTGAATAACCTGATGAGCATAAAAGTGTAAAACTTATAAGTACTGATATTTGTAAATAGTGAAAACTAACAGATAAAGCAATATGGTATTTACTAAACCACCGACAACAGCGGTAAATAAAAGTACCGCTGCCAAATCGGACAATATTGTTTAGTTTAGCACACTCAAACACTAATTATTGCAAAATAGATTACTGAAGAGATTTATTTAATTTGTATTTTTAGAACTATTTCCGAAATGGAAATCAAAACGTCAAAATAAATGCCTTTTAAAGTCAAATTGTGGTAAATTCCCATTAAAAATGGTAAATATTAAAATACCACAAAAAAAAAATATCTTTAGAACAATATTTCTTTAGGGTATTTTGTTGGCCTATTATTTTTTGGAAACGGTTTGAAATATATCTCCTTCAATTTTTTTAAGGCTTTTTTTTCTGCATGTTTTTCACTAGCAATTACCTTAAAAGTTTCCAAATTCCTGCCACCCCTTTAATTTTTATGAATTTCTTTGTCCTTGTGCTCTGTTTCAAGTTATTCCACTCTGTTCATGATCAAAATCGAAATAATGGTAATTTTCTAAAGAGTGTTGGGCTACGACTGCAGTATTCGGTTTATTCTTTCTTATGAAGATTTTATAAACAATAATTCTTTTATTGATGTGTCTGACGACAATATTATGTTGAACTACAGTTCCTACAATTTACTTGATCAACAACATAGAATTGCCTATCTTTACTGATAGGTCTGAATTTTAAACCATATTTAATTTACCCTAATTTCTGACGATATGATGATGATATATTCATATGTATAGTTTTTATGTGAACTGATGAAGCTATCAGAAACTAAAAATACTATCTTTTGTTTACTTGTAATATATATATAATATATATATATATATATATATATATATATACTTAATAAAATAATAAACTTAAAGAAGCAAAACAGGTTTATAGAAAAGATCAGAATTTTCAATACTGAAAAAGTTATGTTTAAAATGCTTTGACCATTTTACCATATTATATCGCACTAATAATACAATAGTGTCGCAACTCAAAATGTTTCGAAACTGACATACCACTATATTCACACGTAAAATTTAATTCCCTATAAGTGTAATTGCACACACAGTGTTTTTGGACGGCCAGCATAAAATCGGCCGATATTTTACTGGTAGCAGATGCTTGCAAACGCACCGGATTTTTACCGGTCAAACAATTAGTTGCTTCGTTGTCGTAACACGAGGTTGTTGAATAATAATGAATCCTAAACGAGTTGTTGTTATTACATATTTGTATCGTCGTATTAAGCGGCGTAGGATTAAACGCAAGTGGTGGATTCATCCTATCAATCAAAACAGAGAAAACACGGGAACATTCTACACTCTTTTTGAAGAACTAACGCGTGATGGTAGTAAGTTTTTCAGCTTCTTTAGGTCTTGCCTCCACTAACAAAATAAGGACATCATTATCAAGAAAATCATCCATTGCAATCGTAATTATATACCAAGCACTACCAAAACTAAAATTAAAATGTACCTAAAATTACACCGATCATTCGAATTGGCCGATAAAAAATCGATGTGTGTGTAATACTGTATTTAGTCACATACGCCAATATGTCGCGGTCGTGCCGGCGGTACAGTGGCAGTGAACATCCGCTCACCGGCATTTTACCGACATCGATCAACGGTCGGCCTGTGTGCAATGTTCCGTTATCACATATGGTTCACTATTGGAATTTGGACGACCGGTAAAAAATCGACCGTCCAAAATAGGTGTGTGTGCAATTAGCGTAAGTCAATAAAACTGTCGTTTTAATAGTGCAGTAAATGAATAATATATGGCGCCATAAGACGTTATTCATGACTGACGACTGTCGTCACCCGCCTCATAATATCGCGTCATCTTTAGTTGTGACCAAAAGTGATCGTGTTGCTTTGCTTATCATTTCGAGTTTCCACGTTATTGCTGAATCAGGTATATAATTTTCATATTTCGACTTATTACATTATTTTTCTAGTTATTACACTATTACTAATTTACACCAGCAGTTTTTAAATTAATATTTTTACTAATGACACTATTATTGGTTCAGTTCATTATTTTTGACATGCTACATAATTGTTGAATCATCACTTTAAATAATTTTTGTTGTTGTTTGTAGAACATTTATTAATCATTATCTATTTGTCGATCACCGGATAGTAATAACTCATTTAAAGTATGTAGCAGTGTTATTAAGAAAGCTTACCACTTACTTTATTTTATAAATTTAGAGTTACTACACTCTGTGACATTCTTGCAATAAGTACTTATATACATAATCTAATAATATTACTTGATTCATTTTTGGGTTCAATGCCTGAGTCGTGGGCGATTACTTGTTGCTATGGCAACAAATGCTGAGGCTTGCAAGCAGGAAATCTCTTCACCGTCGTTTTTGTCTCTTGACAGTAGAAATAATGAACCTGTGCCCAAATAGAAAACAGTGACGTTGTGACAGTAGAATCACCACCTATACCTTCACCATTTATAAATCATCAAGTACTTCAAGAAATTAACGTAAACAGTGAAACAGCGAATGAGATTGAGAGTTGTACTTTGTATATATAGAAAAAATTATACAGGCTACTCCTGGTAGCATACATCCATACAGTATATGCGTACACAGTACAGAAAATAAATGTCAAAAGCTTAACCCATAAATTTCTGATTCGCGGTCACTCTCAAAACGAGGGTGACAATGTGCATAGTGTCATAGAAAAGCAAGTTAAGCGTTTCGTAAAATCTGGTCCAATGTAAGTCGGACAACAATATATGACATTCATTCAGAGGGCTAAAAAGACAGGAACTGTATAGCGTTACTGAAATCACTAATGAAAAATTTTACAATCTGAAACTACTTCAAGAAGAGTAGGGTAAAAATTTTAATGTTAATAAGGGGAAAGGCAAAATAAAATGACATGTCATTAAGGTGTTTCGTGTTGAAAACGAACATCCATTTACTTTCTTTTATAAGAACTGTTACGAAGATGAAAATTACCAAAAAGTTTTCGTACGTAGCTTACGACGAACTGAAAACCAGACTTCGTTATTTGCTAATGCCTTGACACAAGAGTACACAAGCAAGATACCTTCAACTCAAAATAAGAAAAGGGGCTTAAAGGAATTACTTTACAAAAATGTAATACTCAGGAGTTATCGTGAAACTTATTAAAAATTAATTAAACCGATTAAAAACCGATTAAAAATTAAAATTGTAATCAGTAATAATTGATTTTTAGGCTGATTCAAACTAAGCTTAAATAATTTTTTTTAAATATGTCCTTTTAATTAACTAAGAATTATGTAAATGTAACTAGGTTGTGTGTTTATTTTTTGGAAGATTTCTTTTGTTAAATATATTCGCTCCGTGCGTGACTGACGCAACACCTACCGCCTTCATCTAACAATTTTGGAGTCCCAATTTTCAGGTTAAACATATGACATATGTTTGACATTGTTAAATACATGCGAAATTGACAATTATTAATAAATTAGTTTTTTAACTATATTTTTTCAGTTTTTGTACAAAATAAATGTAGTATTAAAAACTGGGTTTCTCAAAATTCATCATAATATATCTTTTCAACTCCAAACGGAAAAAAAAGGGAAAAATCTAGTACTGGCAAATCAAGTTTTTCACGCAAAAGAGCATATAATTAAAAACAATAATAATAAAAGTTCTGATATAAAAACTAAAGTCATCTGCAGTTAGCTTGAAGCCTTATGAAATATCATTCAAGGTAAATTATTTAAATTTTTCCTATTTCAATTGCATAAAAATGAAATTATGTGATATTTACTTTTTCATATTAATAGCACGAATTCATCTTTTTCTTTTCTCTAATTTATAAGTAATCTTTGGGAACCTATAAAAACTACACTCACTGTTTTTGCTATTATTAGCACAATTAAATACGCAACATGTATTTGCACACAATTTTTATAAAATTTATGCGTAAAAATATTTTGTCCAATATTCCAATTTTGTCATATTTCGCCGCTACGCACGCTGGTATCGTTTCAATGTATCCCTACCATGGTCACGCACGGAGCGAATAGATTAAGTAAAAAATGTTCAAGAATACTATATTTTGTTATCTGTATCTGAATTTGTTTGATTATAATATTAACGGATTTATTTACTATCAATAACAACAATTCATGGTAATTGTTTACGTGTAAAATATTCTCTTTAGATCCAACGTTAAAAAATACCAAGAATCAGTTCCCAATATTTTTGATAAATCAAATTGTATAACACAAAATATTTTATAAATAATGTCATATCTAAAAATTATATTTCATCCCGAACATTTTGCTTAATACAATACAGTGTTAACTCAAAATGTTTAAATAATTTCACTGTTAGTATTTTTATTTAACTAAGAGTACAAAGAAACTTCCTTTAATGTTAATTAGAAACATATTATGCATTCATTCTTTTTTACCTGATCGAATGACCGAAGTTTTTCGGTGATTCTAAAAAATCAGCTTTTTTAAGTTACGACACTATTGTATTATTAGTGCGATATGTGAAGCTGGTCTGGAAATAGTACAACAGTTACGGTTGCCCATAATTGTTAACGGAATCCATGAGTTTTATATTATAGTAACTTACAAAAAAAAACAATAATGCCAAAACTACATATGGTAATACTTAAAAATTATATCATCGCTTACTATTTGCACAACTCCTAGGGTCGGGAAGAGCTAACCTCCTTTGTGCCATCACTGCAACAGCTCCTACGAGGAGCAACATCAACTGCCTCAACATTTTTCTGAAATATAAGAAGCAAAGTGAATTATGTTTCTACATTTTAACAGCAAAAATATCGTATTACTCTAATTTTATCATATATTGGTTCCCCATCAAATGTGGTGGTTTCACTTTAATTTCGGCATTTCATAGTCCAGATTTGTAGGAGTAATATTTATATTTTTATATATTATAGTGGCATATTCTCAATGTATACATACGTTAAGGTATGTTTTTTTTAATTCTTCGAATTTATTTGATATTAACTACTATACTTTATACCGAATACTTATCCATTCTTATAAATTATAATAATATTAAAAAGACTTTTAATTATTAATTATCCATTAAATACAAACTCTATTCATTTGATTTGTTTTTTGGTCTTTATTTATTTTGATTGTCCAAGACAAATGTAATTCAATTTAAAAATTCATATTTTTATTTGCCATCTTTGCCTGTGGTTATTTTTTCAGTGGCCGTTACTTTCCTTTACTTTCAGCAGAATAGTATAATAATTTTGTACTGATTTATTTCTTAACATTCTTCATATCTCAAATCTCGTAAATCATGCTTGATTATAAATGACCTTTTATAACTCTTTTATCAAATTTTTCATGTTGGTCAAATCTTCCATTACGTTGCTACTATTAATATTGGTACTATAATATTTATAGTACAATGATATAAGCTGTAAAAGGATGTAAAGTACACGGATAACAATACATGCCAGATGACAGACGTGTGCTTCGATAACAACTTTAAAATTTACAACTAAAGATTAGCTCGGTGGTCATCTCTGAATCGATTAAAATTATGCAACGGGAAGCTTTTGGTGGCGTGAACACTCTTAGGCAATATAATACACACTTGGTGGCATGAGCAACATAATACACGCGCCAATACTTAGAGGAAAATCTAATAATAAGGAATATCTCACTACGAGAATCCCGATGAGACCAACCTACATGCCATTCGATTTTAAACGACTTTATTATCCGATTTCTCTTGCATTCGCCGTGATGATAAACAAATTACAAGACCAATCCTTGAATGTTTGCGGACTGAAACATAGAAAATAATTATTGTTTCTCTTCTCATTGTCAATGATTGTACGTAGTACGTAGTTCATTCTCGCGCTTGGCAGGACAAAGAAATATATAGTAGATCACAAGTAAAGGTTCTTCAATGAAAATTATCGACACGAGTTTCGGCAAATAATTACTTTGCTATGACGTAAATTAGCTCACTTTTGAATTTTATTAAACCTAATTAATTTGATCTAAATTTAAAAAAAGTTCATATAAATCAGCTAATAATTTAAGAGAACATTTATTAATTCTAAGGTGGTACGAAGTTCAACGGATCAGCTATAAATATAAAATTTAATAAACTTGGTAGCCAAACACTTATTATAGTAATTTTTAAATTATCAGTCAGATGAAATCTCAAAAAAAAAAAATAATAATGAGCAGGCCAGGAAACTATAATATTTATATTATTTTTACTTAACTCAGTGGATGAAAACTAAAATAAACGAGAATATTAAAAAAACCAAGCTGGTACGGTTGCGGTTTTACACCGAAAATGTAAAAAGTGTATAAGATTGCAGAAGGTCTCTTAGGTCCATTTCCTATTTAAATTAATAAACTTAGATTACAGACTTAAGATTAGAAACAACTTAATGAGTGTACAGGGTGGTCCTTAAGTAATTCTACAAAAAGAAACAGTAGAATCTCACATTAAAATATTACGATTTAAGCCAAAATTCTTTAATAAAATGTTAATATTAAGAACTACTGGGTACTATTAGATATGAGAAAATATAATTTGATGCACACTTTAAAGTAGTTGTTAGAGGGCGCCACATATGCCACATATGTGACATAAATTTGCACTTAACTTTTTTGCTCTTTAATTTGTAACCTGTATTTGTGACAAAAAATATTAAAGATATATTATTTTAAAAAGGTATACTTGTTAATAACCTCATAAATTCAACAGTTTTCGAGATAATCTCATTTTACAAATGAGCTACATAATTATGATTTAAGGCAATTACTCCAAGCAATGAAAGAAAAATAAACAAAAAATGAATACTTCTGAATTTTGGTATAAAATACCTTTAACTTAAGTTAATAGGTAATGAAATATTAAATAAAATAAATATATCAGCAAAATAATTAATAATAGGATTTGACAAAATAACAGAATCCTAATAGGATTTACAAAACAAATTAATAAATTGTTAAAATAAATAACATAAGTTTTTGTAAAAGTAAGTGTAAAATGTGTTCACCATTTTCTTTAATTCAGTTGTCAACATATTCCATAAATGATCGTCTCATATTAAATAGCATTATTGGTTCTAAAGAAACTGCTGCAGTTATTTTTCCTATAGTTGATTGCAAATATTTATAGGATTTTTATAAACACGCTGTTTTAATGCGCCCCATACACCAACATCAAGCGGAATAAATTCTGGACTACGTGGTGGCTATGATGTATAATTAATGAATATATTCTTTTGGATACATATCCAAATCCAGAGATTAAATAATATATTAAAGTATGATGTATCTTGTTCATTGGTTACTTATATACACACGGAATAACCTATCGATGACATTACTTATTTATATGATTACGTTACAGCTTACGAGTAACTATAATTACATCTCGAACAAATGGACTATTATGATTTACTAACGAACTAATATTATGCTAAACTAAATTGCCTGTGTGTTTACTATATTTATAACAATATTGGTTATTAGGCCAACGATGATGTTTTTGTAAAAATGCTAAGTCTTCAAGTTATATTTTTAGCAAAAGTATTATGAAACAAGACACACATGTGTTATTCAATACCTGTGCTATAGTTTCTAATTGTCCTAATTCTTCTTCTTCAAGTTCCACTCCTATCAGAGATTGGAAATCATTCTGGCAATTATAATTTTATTGGTTACTCGCCTGAATAGTTCAATTGAACTGCATCCAAACCATTCACGGAGATTGCGTAGCCACGAGATTTTACGTCTTCCTACGTTTCTTCTACCTTTGATTTTACCCTGCATTATATTCCTTAGTAGTTCGTACTTTTCACCTCTCATTATGTGCCCCAAGTATTCCAATTTCCTGATTTTTATGGAATTTAAAACTTGGCATTGTTTTCCTAGTTGTTCGAAAACTTGTTCGTTTGTTTTGCGATCCATCCATGATATTTTCAAAATACGTCGGTAACACCACATTTCGAATGCTTCTAGATTTTTAATGTTGGATTTTTTAAGTGTCCAAGCTTCAACTCCATACAAAAGGGTAGAGAAAATATAACAGCGAAGCATTCTTATCCGGAGCGATATATTGATATCGCGATTACAAAAAAGTTCTTTCATTCTATTAAAAGTTGACCGCGCAATTTCAATGCGGCATCTTATTTCTTTTGTCTGATCAGTATCTTCTGTGATCCATGCTCCAAGGTATTTGTACGAAGATATTTGTTCAATTTCTGTATTACCTAGTACTAGCTTAACTTTGATGTTTTGTGCTTTTGTAAATGCCATGAACTTGGTTTTTTTCAAATTGATTTTTAGTCCATAATCGTTGCAATATAATATTTAGTTGTTCAGCACGGTGTTGCAGTTCTTCTAGTGTTCCTGCCAGAAGGACGGTGTCGTCAGCATATCTTATGTTATTAAGTGGCTCACCGTTTATTATAAGGCCCTCACTAATCTCGGCAAGCGCTAATTCTGAGATGGCTTCACTGTATAAATTAAATAACAAGGGTGATAAAATACACCCTTGGCGGACCCCACGGCGAATCTGGATATCCTTGGTCAGTTCGTTTTCAACTTTCACTTTTGCTGTTTGATTCCAATAGAGGTTACAGATGATTCTAATGTCTCTACAGTCTATGTTTTTATTTAGTAACATTTCTTTAAGTCGATTATGCTGCAGTCTGTCAAATGCCTTCTTAAAATCAATGAAACAGGCATATACTTCCTGATTAATATCTAAGCATCTCTGTGAAAGAACACTTAATGCAAACAGTGCATCTCGTGTTCCCAGTCCTTTCCTAAATCCCATTTGTGTATTACTTATGCCTTCATCTAATTTCTTATGTATTCTATTGTGAATTACTTTTAAAAACAATTTCAAGACATGACTCATTAAGGCTATGGTGCGATGTTCATTGCACTCCTTTGCATTGGGTTTTTTGGGAAGCAGTATGAATGTTGATTGGAGCCATTCTTGAGCTTTCATAATTGTCCTAATAAAAATGGGTAAACCATTTACGTAATGTATAATAAGTAATATTTTAGGATACTTTATGCTAGTATATACACAACAATGCCAGTATAGAAACTTAATAAGCGAAAGAAAAGGGAAATTGTAAACATGATGACGGCCAAATGACGTCTAAATACGAACACGGCATCTAAATAAGAAGAAGAAGAAACTTTTACCTAATAAGACATTTAGCATCCATAACACAGCATTTTGTGACATTTGTTACATTTTTTTGAGTTGTTTTAATAAGAATAAACTATAAATTATGCTTATCTATAGGTTTTTAGTGCTTTATCACAACTAAGAATTATGTAAGTATATAAGTAGTATTTAAAGTATATATACATATATACAAACAACAAATCCTAATATCCAGTATTTATTATATATATATATATATATATATATATATATATATATATATATATATATATGTATATATGTATATATATACATATATATATATATATATATATATATATATATATATATATATATATATATATATATATATATATATACATATATCGTCGCTTAAGTTGCAAAAGCTCGTAACCCACACTTTTATCGAAATGGCAATTTATTAGCCATTGAGTTTATTGCTTACGTACCTATGCACCTGCAAAATATGGTAAACCACAATTGCATCGTTTTAGTAAATTTTATCGAAAACAAAAAACTCGCATTCCACATATTTTACTGAAACATCTCGTATATGAGGTATTGCAGTTCTAAGCAAAACCTAATAACCCGCATACGCATGGTACGCATGTAGCTTACAAGCTTTTGAATCACATACTTAACCCAAATGTTTCTAACCTTAAAATTATTTCTTAAAGACCGCAGTACTGAAAACGAAACTTTGTGCAAATTAAAATGAATATGGACAAGAGTGCAAGTGCAAGAATGTTTAAACACAACAGGTGAGCTTACATAATATTGATTACTGTTAAAATATCACATATCCAAGACGTTTATTATCAATTTGTTTTTAGTGTATGTTTTTTGTTTTAACTTTTAACTATTTAAAACGATTTAATCATGCATCATGTTTAGTTTTATATTGTGCGCATTAGTTTTACATAGCAGTAAATATCAACTAACATGTAGTTAGTTGATATTTACTGCTATTGAATTATTTGATTTTTATGTCACCAATCGTACATTTGATATTTATTTTGAATTATTTGAATTTTACTGATTGCATATTTGATATTTGTCGTGAAAATTTATTACAATTGGGGAGAAATATTGTCGTGTCCTGCAACGTATAGAGTGGTGTAAAATTTCACATTTGGCGGGGACAAAAACATTAACGAAAAGAAAAAACATGTCGACCACAAGGAGTCAAAGCAAAATGCAAGAAAGGAAGGAGGATAACAGAGAAGAGGAAACAATTGTAGAAGAAGGATCGGATAATGAAGGAAATGTTACAATAGTTGAGGAGAGAAAAGAATCATCAGGAATAGATCAAATATTAAAACTAATGCAACTCCAGTCACTAAAAATGGACGAAAATAACCGCAGACTGGAAGAAAACCAGAAGGAAACTAAACAGGCAATAGAAGAAACAAAACAAACAATGAAAGAAAACCAACGGGAAACAAGACAAGCAATAGAACTAAATAACAGGAATATAGAGCAGCGTTTGGAAAACTATGAACAGAAATTAGAAGAAAATGATAGAAAAATGGAAAAGCGTTTGGACAAATATGAAAATGATGTAAAAGTCTGTTTAGAAAAAGTAAGAGAAGAAACAGAAAAGAAACTAGAGATGCAGAGAAAAGAAATAGAAACTAAAATGAAAGATATTAAGACTGTCCAGAAAAAGGAATTAGAAAAATTAGAAACAAAATTTGAAAACGCGTTACAAGAAGACATGAGAGAAATAGAAAGAAAAATGGAGGAAATCAAAAAGGAACAAAATTCCGGGGAAAGTAGGGAAATGTTTATGCAGGGAACAAGCGAGGTAAAAATACAATTTGGCGGGGATATTAGAAAAACACACACAGTACCGTTTGTTAAAAATTTGAAAACCAAATTACAACATATTAGATATTTTGACGATTGCAAAGAAACTATTAGAAACCATCTGAAAGAAGGAGCAGCGTTATGGTATGAAAGCAAAGAAGATGAGTTTGAAAATTGGACAGATTTCGAGAATAAATTTCTCAACTATTTCTGAGGGAAAAATAAACAGAGAGAAATCAACCAAGAGCTACAGAATGGAAAATATCACGAAAAAATGGGAATATCTGAAGAAAGATATGCTTTGCAGATATATAACAACTCAAAATACCTGGAATACAAATATTCTACCGAACAGCTGGTAGAAATGATTAGCAGACATTTTGAGGAAACGTTGGAAGATCACGTGATTTTGAGAAACTATCAAGATATTGATAGTTTGTGCCAATTCCTTCAATTAAAAGAAGCGAAAAGAAAAGAAATGAGAAATAGAAGACAACATGACCAATATAATGGACCGGAAAGAAGGTATTCATCAAATTATGACCAGAGAAACCGACATCCCAGATCAACAAACGAATATAGGCCGAGAAATTACAATAATTACAATAGACAACAAAATTACGATAACAGGAATGACACACAAAATAGAACATATGAAAATCACAACAGGAATAGAGATGCACAAAATCCTCCGAATAGGAATACTAACGAACAAAGGGACGATAGAAATAACCAGAGCTTCCAACAACAAAATAGAAGGGAGATGAATCATGTAGCAATAGGAAACGAAAGACAAATTTCTAATTCTAATCTAATATTTTTAGATGCATTTATAAAACATAAAGCGATTAAAATTGTGATTGATTCTGGATCGGAGATATCGCTAATCAATAAAAAACTAGTAAAAGAATTAAATTTGGACAGATTTGTGTATAAGATTCCTAGGGTTGATTTAGTGGGTGCAAACAATAAAAATTTGACGACAGTAAACGAAGGTTTGGGAGTACAGATAAGAGTGGGAGACAAATTCCATACTATGAAATGTGTGGTGATTGAAGATTTAAATCATGATATGATAGCGGGAATTGATGAATTGAGAAAAAAAGATATCACCATAAATTTTTCGGAAAATAAACTGGAAATCAGAGCAGAACCAGACAACACAGGAGAAGAAAAGCAAACAGATAGGAAAACAAATTCTGGAAGGATCAATGCACAGGAAAAACGCAAAGAAATCGATATGACTGTAGAGGATAAACCGAAAGTAACTAGAACAAAATCTAACAGAAGAGAAAAAGAGAAGGAAGAAAAAGAAGAAGAGTTCGAAAAGAAAGCAGGAAAATGAGATGGAGACAAGAGAAAAACAGGAAATAGAAGGTACAGAAGAATTGTTGGCAACCGACGATAAAACAGAATGGAAGCAGGAAGAAAAAGAAGGTATCATAAGAGAAACGAAAGGAATAGAAACTTGGTGCTCTGAATACCAAAGGGAATTAGAGGATAAAAAGAAAACAGAAGAAAAAATGGCACTGATGGACGAGAATCCAGAATTTTGTGAAGACATATTATGGACAGTGAACACATGTGAACAAAAGGAGGATGAAAGAAAAATAAATTGTGGAGAAAACATGGGAAACAAAATAGAGAAGATTTTTGGAAACCATGGAGATCTTGTTAATGAAGTAAACCGAGTGGCTAAAAATTATGAACTTTCTTTTAAGGGAAAATACTTGGAAAAATTTAAAACGAAAATATATCCAATCCCGTATAAAGACAGGCAATATACGGGGTATTTTAACATTCACGACATTTATCAGTATCATAAGTAGATTTTAATAACATAGTGAAATAATTTGATCCTAGAAAACTTTTGTCATTTTTAAAATTTAACAAAGAGTTTTCGGCAGATCAAATTGCGGGGATTTGTTATGATATGTAAAATCGACAAAAATATTGGTTTGATTAAAATATTTCAAAGTTCAAAAACATTAAAATAATCCAGATAAGTAGGATAATAACCAACAAACATTTCGAAGAAGAAAAGTTTTTAAATTTTTGGATTACCTGTATTAAACAAAATGTAATCTATGCATAAATTATTTCCTTTGTTATACTATACTTGAGTGACCCACATAATTTAAGTGAAATCCAAAGAACAATTGAACCGGGTTTTTCCAAATACATTAACGCAGTGATTAAAGATAATAGAAGAGATTTGAGAAAGAGGTTTTTGTTAGTTTTTAAGAATTATAGAAAAATATTATTTGTAAATAAGTTTTAGGAAATTTTATAATTATAGGTAAAAATTTGTTTGTTATCGGAATGAAAAAATGGGGAATTGTGACGAGTTTTGATTGGCGGAGATTAAAAAAGGTGGGATAGGTATGTAGGAATGAAAGTTTAGCTAGATTTCGGAGTGAGAAAAGATAGTCAGTTGGTTTCCAAGGGTGCAATGCGAACGGCCGTTGTTCTCGGGTAGTTTCCCAGAGGTAGGAAGCAGTAGCAGTGAAAGTTTGTGAGTTTTCGTGTAGTTAGTGTATCTGACAGAAGCTGATCCAGTAAAATATTGTAAGTCATATTTTTCTACTTATATTCCAAGAGTCACTGTTCAGGCCAACGAGAGATTCAGTTTATCGTAAAGAAAAGATATTCCAAGAGTCATTTTTCACTAAGGCCAACGACAGATTCAGTTTATTGACAGAAGAAGAAGCTAGCATAATTTGAACGATTCGAGCGGCCACGAGTAAATAGTATAGTCTACAAATAACAAGGATTTGGACCACTCAGCATCAGAGAGAGATGTTTTTGTTTTCTGCAGTTTTTCTTTTATTGATAACACGATTTTTACACTTAATTTAGAAAGGATATAAATATTTTGATTAGGAGAATTAGAGTAATACTTGGATTTTGAGATTTCAACTAATATTGTTTGTACCATTAATTTTGATTGTTCACGTACGTAGAACAAAATTTTGAGAATTATTATATGAGATTTTGTTTATTGAAAACTTTTGAGTGTGAATTATTTCATTATTTTTATTTCAATATATAGTGTTAGATCATATGTGTTTTTTATTATTCCGGTATTCTTTGGACCTTACCTTTCACATGTAATAGCATAGATATTGAAGCACAAATTTAACCCTGAGATAAAAGAATTAAAAATTGTGATAGAGTCATAATCATATCATTTAAATAATTTTAATTAATAAAAAAATTAATTAGCTAATTATTGCTTGGCGCACCAAGACGTTAAATATCACAATATATAATATAAATTATATATATATATATTATATATATAATATATATATAATATATATATGTTATGATGTGTTGTTTCTGTATGAGCTATGAGTAAATTTGAATGATATATGTAAGTATAGGGTTTTTATCGCGGTTCTCAAAGAATTAGTTTGTAAGTATTTTTTTTAAATTATCTTTATTATAACTATTATGAAACAAACATATCTATCTAATATAAACAATATCAACTTAAAACAATCTATCTAAAATTTGAAATTCTTACAATTATTAAATTATTAACAAAATTTGGTACCTTTCTATCACTGAATGCCTAAAGTTTTTCCAAAATTAAAGTTATTATCACCACTCGATATTTTCTTACTCAGCCTTGGTTATCCAACAATTTTAATATGTTTCTTCTTAATTATCTCCACCCACCATATAAATATATAAATTTAAATCCTTGTAATTTCCATATAATGTACTTTCAAATATACTGGATCTTGTGGTTGTACTATTGAATGCTTACTTCAATGAATTAACTTCATACTGTCACTATATTACTGTAGTAATAATTAATCTCCAACTGGATTTGACTCAATTAATTCATTTAACTTAATCAATGCCTTCTTCTAGCTAATAATCTCTTCATAACCTCATAAATTCTTCTTAATTCTTCTTAATTCTTCTTTGTAACTGACATAATAATAATAATGAATAATCTGACTTCTTCTAATAATCTTCTAACTTAATTTCATCATAACTAACTTAATAATGAATTATCAATAATCAATAATCTTCATGACTTCCTGTAACTTAATGCCTTGAATTCTTCTAACTAACTAACTACTCGCCTGCTCCAAATGACATGGTATTTATATTATTTCATGGTTCCAGAATAACCTAGCAATAAATAAGGTTCGAATCGTTCTATTTTTTTTATCTGAACATTCTGGAATAAACGGAATGGTTTTTGTCTGTATAATGGACTATACAAATAGTCCTATTGACGTTTCTAGAACTTTCTCTGGTCTACATGGTTTCTGGTCTACAATTTAACTGACATTTAGGCTCTTCAGATCAGAATTACACTATTATATGTAACTTAAACATTTATATTAAATATATTATTACTATTTTACATTCGTAATTATATTTTAAATTAACATTCCAAATAAATAAACTCATTTGACTTCTGACAATTACAGTGTATATCTGGTTGCATATGCATATGGCTGACTTATATATATTTATAATTATTAAAAAAAACTTTTAACATTTATTATATGCTAGATTCTTAAAAATACCCTCATATAATTATTTTTTAATAATATTATCTAGTATATAACTTATAAATTATGTCTTTAATTACTATTTAAATAAATTTATTAATTAACAGTGTATATCTAGTTGTATATACACATGGCTGACTTAAATATATTTCTATGCTAATTTATTGTATTTCTGTTCTCATTACAATACCCCAAAATTAATTTTAAAATAAATAATTCGTTTATTATTTTTTTAAATATTAATTTTCCTATCCATACACATTTGTAAATATATTAATTAATATAATTCAATAATTTAATTTTGCATCTAAAATTGCCTTAAACTACGGCTATGTACAGTTTGTGTATGTTTCATGTCAATTGGCACAGATCTTATGTTTACAAAAAAAATAATAAGTTTCTACACTATGTTTGTTTATTAATAGACAAGATTTAGGAAATAATTTTTTCTTTTGGTTCAAAAGACTTTCTTTAGTATAAATGGTAAGTTTTACTTTTCATTTGTCAGTAGAAATATTTACAAAATTAATCTTATGGGGATATATAACCCCAGTTACTACGGCTATGTACAGTTTGTGTATGTTTCATGTCAATTGGCACAGATCTTATGTTTACAAAAAAAAAATAATAAATTTCTACACTATGTTTGTTTATTAATAGACAAGATTTAGGAAATAATTCTTTCTTTTGGTTCAAAAGACTTTCTTTAGTATAAATGGTAAGTTTTACTTTTCATATGTCAGTAGAAATATTTACAAAATTAATCTTATGGGGATATAACCCCAGTTTAAATTATATTATAAATTATTGTAAATTATACGATAAGTGATTTTATACTTAACTCTAATTAAAATTATGATTTTTAGGACCCAAACAAAGGACAAATTCAATAGCTGCTCAAAACATGATGTCAAATTGATAATTGATACATTATCCCACAACAATTGAGATTTACAAATCTGTCTTGTCAACAATCAAGATTGTCTAATGAAATAGAGTTTAGTGTTTAGTGGACTGTTTGTAATGTTAACAGTTTCAAAAGTATATAAAACATTATTCAATCTCTTCATGATATTTAAAAATGTCATTAATATGAAAAATTCCTCTTAGTTTATTCTGTGCATCTATCAACACATAGCTGTTCAGTCCATTCTGGTTTTGAACTATGTATGGACCTTCAAACATTGGTTGTAATTTCTTACAACGATTTTCTCTCAAATTCCATTGTCTAAGTGAACGAATTAAAACTTTGTCTCCTTTTTGAAATGTGATTGGTTTTTTAATTGTTAGATTTTGTCGTCTGATATATTTTTCAGCTTTTCTTTGAATTTTTCTGTTCACCTTTTGCATGACTTGTTCTAACATATCTTGACACTCAGAAATCCACTTTCTATTTCCTATATAACCAAACAATAAATATTCTGGTACTTCCTCTGTATTTAAATTATGTGTATTATTTAAAAAATATTCCACTTCTTCGATATAATCCTGCCATGTGACCTGTTCACCTTGGCATAGTATCCTTAAATATTTTATAACTTCTTTTATATATCTTTCTGCAGGATTTGCTTGAGGATGTCTAATTAGGACATTGAGGATTAATACTTGTAAAATAAATGTTGATTTTCCCCCCTTTTTCTCACAAAATGTCTGAAATATTTCCTGTTGGACTGGGAACTAAATTTGAGATGAAATCCATGGCAACTGTATTTAGTTTTTCATAAGCAACATTGGATTTATATGTGTTCTGGTTTTTGAAATTCTTTTCGTTGTTTATTTGACATATTTGGCATTGTGTAGTAATTTCTTTTGCTATACTTATGTCATTCTTTGCAAAATAATTATCTCTAAATAACATCCATAGTTTTCTTAAACCAATATGCATGTAACTTTTATATAAATCTTTCAATATGTTTCTTGCCAAAATTCTACTTATTACTTACACTTCTAAACCATTAATTATCTTATAAGGACTTTTCTTAAGGACTTTTTGTTTTTCATTCAAATTGATTTGATCTCTTATGATTTCTTCTTTAGAATATAATCCAGTGTTTTCTACTAACTGATTTAATCCAATTTTTATTGTTCGCTGCCCTTTTTGTGATATATTTTCTAACCTTGACAAAGCATCTGCCATTATGTTGGATTTTCCAGAAATGTATTTGATTTCAAAACTGTATTCACTCAGTATTAGGCTCCAACGGTGTACTCGACTGTTTCTATATTTGTTATTTAATATAGATGTTAAAGCTTGGTGATCTGTTTCTATAGTAAATTTATTACCCAACAAATAAAATCTTAATTTTGTGACACAGTGTATGATACCAGCTAGTTCTAGTTCTGACACTGAATAACCTTTTTCATGTGGCTTTGTAATT
This sequence comes from Diabrotica balteata, assembly GCA_918026665.1. Lineage (NCBI taxonomy): Eukaryota > Metazoa > Arthropoda > Insecta > Coleoptera > Chrysomelidae > Diabrotica > Diabrotica balteata. The sequence continues at coordinate 74,325,747 of OU898279.1, forward strand.
CTTGATATGAATTGTATCGGGTATTCGACCCCATCATATATTTGTAGTAATACCCCTGATAATCTTTCTATTGAGGCATCTGTTCTTAATATGAATGGCTTTGTATAGTCAGGATGGTATATTTTTAAATTTGACAGAAAAATATTTTTGATTTCTTGGAATGCTAGTTCTTTTCGCTGGTCCCATTTCCATTTTACACCTTTCCCCAGTAGTTCAAGTAATGGAATTTCTTTTATACTTATATCTGGTATCATCCTTTTATAATAATTAATTATTCCAATAAATCCTCTTAAAGTTCTTAAATTGTGTGGTGTTCTATATTCCTGAATAACCTGTGTCCGTTCTGGATCCATTTCAATTCCCTTAGTATTAAGTTTAAAACCTACATATATTACTTCTTTTTGAAAAAATGTACATTTTTCTTGATTTATTTTTAGTCCAACTTTGTCTAACCTGTCGATTATTATTTTTAGGTGTTTCTCATGCTCTTCAGCAGTTTTAGAAAAAATTAATATATCATCAATGTAGTGAATTACAAATTGTTCATATTCATCCAAAATATCATGAAGACATCTACATAGAGCACTGCACGATGATTGAAGTCCAAATGGTACTACTTTGAATTGATAGACTACTCCATCTATCTGAAATACTGTATATGGTCTACTTTTCCTTTCTAGAGGTATTAACCAAAAACTATGCTGTAAATCAATTTTAGTGAAAAATGACATTCCTGTAATTCTTCCTAGTATTCCATCTATACTCATTGGTGCTTCAAATTGCTTTTCAGTGATCTTGTTAATATTCCTTGCATCCAAACATAGCCTGATTTCACCTGATCTTTTACGTACTACCACTATAGGGTTAATGAAACGTGTATCTGCCTTCTCAATGATTCCATCTTCTAACATATTATTAATTGTTCTATTTACTTCTTCTCTGTATTTATATGGTGTTGGGTACGATTTTGTTTTAAAATCTTTTTCTTCTTTTACTTTTATACTATGAATATAATTGTGTGCAATTCTATTTTCTTTATTAACAAGTCCCTTGTGTTGCCGCAATATGAAAACGACTATTGATTTATATTCTTCAGGGCAACTTAAAACTTTTATCATATCCTCTTCTTTGCAAATAAAATTATTTTTCATTATGTAATCATTATTCCTTGCTTCCAGTTTTACGCACTCCGCCTCGTAAGCATCCAGCTGCTTAAATTTTCCATTCCTTAAATATTCATTACAATTATTCTTTACATTCTTTTGGGACATCTCCCTATCATCAAAATACATTTCTTCTTCATAAACATCATTACTTTCTTTTAATAATATCCTATCAATTCTTATTTCTTCTTTCTCCTCATCTTTCTGCATAAACTTAATTATTTGCCCTTCCAAAGTTAAAATTTTTTCTTCAAAATCCAGGCATTTAGGCTCTTCAGATCAGAATTACACTATTATATGTAACTTAAACATTTATATTAAATATATTATTACTATTTTACATTCATAATTATATTTTAAATTAACATTCCAAATAAACAAACTCATTTGACTTCTGACAATTACAGTGTATATCTGGTTGCATATGCATATGGCTGACTTATATATATTTATAATTATTAAAAAAAAACTTTTAACATTTATTATATGCTAGATTCTTAAAAATACCCTCATATAATTATTTTTTAAGAATATTATCTAGTATATAACTTATAAATTATGTCTTAAATTACTATTTATTAATTAACAGTGTATATCTGGTTGTATATACACATGGCTGACTTAAATATATTTCTATGCTAATTTATTGTATTTCTGTTCTCATTACAATATATATATATATATATGATATATATATATATATATATATCTTATATAATAAAGCTATATATCTATAATATAAGGTACCCAATAGGGGTACCGAAGGGGAGCAAAGATTTCTCTTATCATTGCAACTTACGTTATGGATTATGTGTTAGACTCAGTCATTCCTTTACTATCCTTTCAAATTCCATTTATTAAAAAATATGTTGATGATGTAATTTTGGCTATATACCCAATGACAAAGTAGATGAACTATTAGACACCTTTAATAGTTATGACCCCTAAATCCAGTTCACTATAGAGAGGGAAGATGGTAATTGTTTCGTCCCCTTTCTCGACATAAGGATGATTAGGGAAAACAACAACATTAAAATAGATTGGTATCAAAAACCGACACATTCTGGTAGATACCTTAACTACCACTCTTACCATAATAACTCTACCAAAGTCAACTTAATCAAACAGATGAAAAATAGAGTAATTAAACTATCAGATCCTTCATTTCATACAAAAATCCTACAAATCCTTCAGAAACTTTTTATTTCAAACTCTTATCCAACACCATTAGTAAATAAGATTTTGTTTAACACTATCCATAACGAAGATACTTCACCTTCCATCGTGACTAACAATGCTGATCCTGATGTCTTGATCCTTGATGAAGTAGGAACCCAGTCTCGGATACTCCTATCAATAAATATTTTTCATTACCCTATTTCAGAGATATCACTCCGGGGTTACAAGGATTCTAAAAAGTTTTGAAAATAGCTTTGGGAATAATAATAATAACATTAAACTTAATGTGGCTTGTAGATCAGCCCTAACTAATAATCTTTATTCGAAGATAAAAGATAAGACTCCCATAGATAGGCTTAGTAATATTGTCTACAACATTCCATGCCTCTCTTGCAGCAATTCCTACATCGACCAAACATCTCAATTATTGAAATCATGTATTACACTACACAAAAGTGGTTCTCGACTTCACCCTGACCGCTGTGCATTAGCCAAACATTTCCATTCCACTGGTCATCACATGGACTATACGAACACTACAATTCTCCACCGTGAGAACAATAAATCTAAAAGAGAGTTCATTGAAATGTCTTATATTTTTCGTAACGATTTTTCCATCAATGTTAAGAGTGACACTAATAATTTAAGCGATATATACCACTTCTTACTTAAATCAGATACCAACAACAATACAACATCACAGATAACTAACTTGACTGATATATCTATTAACAACTAACCTACTGTAATAATAATTTTCATTAACTAAAAAGATAACATTCCCTTGCTTTTCTTAGATACATCTCAATAAGATATTATTACATTAATACATGAACAACATACTAATTAAAAAAGAATTTCAATTAAGAAAATTCTAAACTAATATCTCCCCAGACTGGGATCTAACTTCATCGGTTTTACCAATGTACCTTAAGGACATAAATATTCAAAAGCCTACTTGTAATTGTCAGCGCTTGCGTTCTATGAAAACAGAAGCTCACATTTAAACTTTATAACAATCAAAAATTTAGTTATTGCCGACAATTCAAAGAATTACTTCCTTTAAATGTAGTTACATTGGGTTTTTCGATTAACCTTGGGTAAACAAATAAAACAGAAAATAATACAAGCTAAGGAAACATGGATGTCCATTAAATGTCAAGAAATCGAGGAATGTGAGGCAAGGTATGACACTTTCAACACCCATAAGAAGGTTAAAGAAATGATTTCAGGAAATCGTAACAAACCAATCGGGATATTAAAAAATGCAGATAGTACCACTATAACTGAAACGCAAGACAAACTACGTAGATGGAAAGAATACATTGAACAACTATTTTATGATCAAAAAGTAGAACAATTATTAGAAGTTAACGGAGAAACCACGGGACCAGAAATGATGAAAGAGGAAGTTATGTATGCTATAAAACACACAAAAGGCAGAAAAGCTCCAGGACCCGATGAAATACCAATTGAACTATTGAAGATAATTAATGAAGATAATATTGATGTCTTGGTAGACCTTTTTAACTCCATATACAAGACGGGACACATACCCAAAGAGTGGCTTCTCTCAACTTTTGTGACGATTCCAAAAATCACAAATGCTAAAGATTGCAATGACTATCGAACAATTGCGTTAATGAGCCACACATTGAAAACCTTCCTTAAAATCATACATAACAGAATCCACATGAAATTAGAACAAGAAATAAGTGATTCACAGATGGGTTTCAGAAAGGGTCTAGGAACTAGAGAAGCATTATTTGGAGTCCATGTTCTGACACAACGATGCTTGGATATGAATCAGGACATATATGCTTGCTTTATAGATTTCAAGAAAGCTTTTGATAGAGTTCAACATGAGAAGCTTTTAAGTATTCTTAAGACTAAAAACATTGATAGTAGAGATCTACAAATTATATCGAATCTGTATCAAAACCAGAAAGCAAGACTAAGAGTCGAAGGAGAACTGACAGAGGAAGTAAGTATACTTAGAGGAGTTCGACAAGGGTGTATCCTTTCACCACTCTTATTCAACGTCTACAGTGAAGTGATTTTTCAAGAGGCTTTATTGGATATCGTGGAAGGTATTTATGTCAACGGAAATAGCATTAATAATATTAGATATGCCGACGATACTGTCATATTTGCAAGTGACATGGAAGATCTACAGTACATAATACAACATGTATACAATGCATGTGAAAGTTACGGACTGCAAATGAATCTCAAGAAAACGAAATCAATGATATTCTCAAAAAAACCACAAAATGTAAACCTGATCATCAATAATACAACGATAGAAAGAGTAAAAACATATAAATATTTAGGAACGTGGCTAACCGAAGATGGAGATCAAGTAAAGGAGATCAGATCTAGAATAGAAATGGCAAGAAACACGTTTATAAAATTGAAGAAATTACTTTGCAACCGTAACCTTAATCTAGAGATTCACACAAGAATGCTACGTTGTTACGTCTTCTCTACTTTACTATATGGCATGGAAGCGTGGACAATAAAGCAGTCTGAAATCAAAAAATTAAACTCCTTTGAGATGTGGTGCTACAGGAGAATGCATAAAATATCGTGGATTGAAAAAGTAACTAATAAAGAGGTGTTACAAAGAATGAAGAAAGAATGTGAAGTCATAAAAACTGTTAAAATTAGAAAGATTCAATATCTGGGACATTTAATGAGGGGTGAGAAGTACGTATTACTGAGGTTGATTATGCAATAGAAGATACAAGGGAAGAGAAACCCAGGACGACGCAAAATGTCCTGGCTAAGAAATTTGAGAGAGTGGTTCGGTTGCAGCTCATTAGAATTATTCAGAAATGCGGCCAACAAAGTTAAAATAGCGATGATGATTTCCAACCTCCGCTAGGAGAAGGAACCCGAAGAAGAAACCTTTGCGTTTTAAGTTCAAAGCTACCATACATTTCCAACGTTAACAAAAATAACTTTTTTGCACATAGAAACAAAAAAAAAACACCACTATGTTGTTACTAGCTAAAGTTTTTTAACATCATAACTCGACATTTCTAAAATTTACGGTAAGGTAAATGTTTTTTATTAGATAATATATGGTAGCTAATTATAATTTATTCTCTTTCAGCCCTGAAGAAGCCAAATTAATTCTCGTTGGCGAAAACGTTAGGCGAAACAATTGATACACATTAGAGTTTTTCTTGCAGATTTCCCCAATATTTAAGAGTTTACTATTTAACTTAACTGCAAAGATTAAATTTCTTTTCTATATATATATATATATATATATATATATATATATATATATATATCTATATATATATATATATATATATATATATATATATATATAATATATATATATATATATATATATATATATATATATATATATATATATATATATATAAAGTGCACTCGTAAGTGAATGGGATGTTGTCGGTCAATTTGGAGATAAACAAGACAAGAGTTGTGCTACTTTTCGTTTACGTTTCGCCCACTCTTTAATGAGCATCATCAGTTTATCTAAAAGAGTGTTATTAGCGATACATCTAATATGACAAACAATTAAGTAAATAATCTTACCTTTAAAAGATATGTAGTGTTAAAATGTTATTAATTTTAAGAAACATCAAAATAAGGCAAACATTAATCTAATAAATACGTCAGCAAAAAAACAAAAAAACAGAATCACAGAACGCCGGAAGATTCCCAATTTATGTAATTTTATATTATTTTTTTTATTTAATTTTTGATAACATTGATTGATTATAAAACCTATTAAAAAATGTACTTGTCAATTTTGAAATATTATATTAACAACGGTACGGCAATGTGAGTGAGATTAAAATCTCACTGTAAATGAGGATATCGGTCAAGGAGACATAAAAATTGAAAAAACTATTTCAATCTTTTGATAGAAAACGTTTCGTGCAGTATTTCTGCACTTCTTTAGTTCTAATGATTGTAAAGTCATACATAGATGTCAAACAATGTCAAATGCATATGTTGAGATGTTATAAAATACATTAAATAAATACAAAATAAGTTATGGTAAAAAAATACATTCAAAATTTTATTTAAAATTTATACAAACATTGAAAAGTTACCAAAATGTCACAATATGTTAACAAGAACAGTATAATATAATACAACACTTCTATTACTAATGTACAATATCTCGAAATATGAAGCCAGGAGAAAAAATACCTTGTTTTAATTAGAGCTCAGTAAACAATTTGAAAAAACCATTTTTATTTAAAAAAGCATGGAAGTTAACTTTATCGTTAGATATACCAAAGTAATTAAAAAAAAAGGAACAATTTTTGATAGACGTAGATCTAGTATTGCAAAAAGCAAAACAAAAAATTATACAATGGCTTTGGCAATCAGTCTCTGTATGAAAAATTAACTGATGACAAAAATACTTATTTACAGGACAGAATCGAAAAGTCAATTTGTTTAAAATCAAATTATAAGAGGGTTGGTAATAAAATGTAACGATAACCATTTCTGGGGAACCTAGAATTAATGAATATAAATGAATTACAATGTGATATGAATATTCACCATGTGGTTCCTTTTGGAAAGGATTTTACATTGAAGTGTGATGTATGAAGATACATACATGTATTTATTTAATGTATTTTATAACATCTTACCATATGCATTTGACATTGTTTGACATCTATATATGACTTTACAATCATTAGAACTGAGTAAGTGCAGAAATACTGCACGAAACGTTTCTATTAAAAGATTGAAATAGTTTTTTCATTTTTTATTTCTCTTTGACCGATATCCTCATTTACAGTGAGATTTTAATCTTCACTTCTCAATCACTTTGTGTATTTAAATTTATACGGTCGTACTTCTTTTAATATATATATATATATATATATATATATATATATATATATATATACATATATATATACATATATAATAACAATATATATATATATATATATATATATATATATATATATATATATATATATATATATATTGTTAAGCAAAAACAACTTTATGTTTTGGTAAAACACATAATAATATTTTAGTGACCTAGTCCGATTGTGATACTTGGAATACCTGGTAATGTCGCATGGCGTGACCTGGTGGTCTCAAACATCTAGGTCAATCATTGACCTGAGACGAAATCAAATGACGGCTTTCACGGTCAATACACTAATACAGTTGAATGTTCCTCGGTCAAGCAAAGAATAATTAATTAGAACATATTTTGTTGTAATAGATAGCTTAAATAAAACTAATTTAATTATTGTTGTTTTACAGATGAACTTGAAATGAAAAATTTGTGTTTACCTTTCTTGCCAATTAAATTAAATTTTTAAAATTGTTGTGAGATCATCGATCTATAAATGGTATTAATCCGGTTAAATAAATCTTTTTCAAGTTCTCATTTCTCAACCATACTGTGGGATTTAAACAGTTCTAAAATATAATATTCGTGCCCTCCATAAATAGGTTTGTTAATAATAGAGATAAAGCAGAGCCCATTGCTGGAGCAAAATTTGGTTTATATAAATCATTATTTAATATATATAATATATATATATATATATATATACAAACAACACAGTTTATTAGGGTTGCAGTAAGAATATTGGCCGGGATGTTAAAAAACACTCTTTTGACTTTTTGTCGAGCTTTCGGAATGGTTTTATTCCTTTTTCAAGACACTGTAATAAGATAAATATGTAAATATTTAAAAAATATCACAATTCTTCAGTGTAACTTACTAGTCGTTGAGATTATTTATATAAGCATTGGCACTCAACATTTATACCACACATTAAATGTTGAGTGTCAAAACGTTGACATTATTTATATAAGCATTGACACTCAACATTTATAACACACATTGAATGTTGATGTTTTTCTTTAAATTTCTTTCGTTGCCTGCGATAAATCAGAATTATGTGGTTGATTTCTAAATTGCGATTATCTCGAAAACTGTTGGGTTTTGAAGGTATTAACGAAGGTATTTGTTAAAATAACGTATCTTTAATGTTTTTATTAAAAATATCGGTAGCTTAAAGAGCAAAAAAGTTACGTGCAAATGTATGCCACATATGTGGCATATGTGGCGCCCTCTATCAGCTACATCAAAGTATACATCAAATTATAATTTATGATATTTAAACTTTAAATGATACCCAGTTGTAAATTTTTATACATAAATGTTGACAAACATAAAAGTTGTAGCGGAAAATAAAATTTTAAATTTTTACTTTAACACCCTATATCTTTCTTAATATCAACATTTTATTAAAGCAACTTGATTTAAATCATAATATTTTGTTTGTAGAATCTACGGTTTCTTTTTGTACAATTACTTAAGGACCACCCTGTATATATATATATATATATATATTTATATATATATATATATATATATATATATATATATATTATATATATATATATATATATTATATATATATATATATATATATATATATATATATATATGTTCGGATAGATTTCCGCGGTCAGATGAATGAAAATCACTAGGTTCTCGGGAAGAACGGCGTTGAGAATTTATTGCTCGACGATTCGGCTCCCATTTTGGAGCCATTATCAAGAGGGATACGGTTCGGTTCGAGTTCGGGGTCTCAATCGAAACTCTCACTCCCCTCACTCGAAACGTACCAGTATCGTGTTCTGTATTATAAATACAAGAACTGTCTCTCGGCACTGAGGTCTCAATCTGCCTACGTCACTCGACACTGAGGAGTAGGCAGATTAAGACCTCAGTGCCGAGAGACAGTTCTTGTATTTATAATACAAAACACGATACTGGTACGTTTCGAGTGAGGGGAGTAGGCAGATTGAGACCCCGAACTAAATGGCTCCAAAATGGGAGCCGAAACGTCGAGCATTAAATTATCAACGCAGTTCTTCCCGAAAACCTAGTGATTTTCATATATATATATATATATATATATATATATATATATATATATATATATATATATATATATATATATATATATATATACATAAGATTCCCAAATTTTAAATAAAATTAAAAATCAAAAGACCAATTAAAAAATCGAGAACACCCTGTATATAGAAATAGTTTAGTTGTAAAATCGTAAACCATTTACCGGGAACAACGTGAGTGGTTTAATAAGTGGTAAATAAGTGAGCTAGAAAGTTTTTCTCTTACAAAAAGACAATACGGTTTGGACATGACCAGGTAGTTTTAGTACACAAATATTTGAAATGTGCGGGTGTAATAGATTAGAAAGTAATAAGTAAGGATTATTGGTTAATGGGTTTTCTCCTTTACAAAAGTTAAAAAAGAATTCAAGGTCGTTTGCCGAAAAGTATTTTAACGTCAGATAATTTTTGGAAAAACCAAAAAGTTAATGGACAAAGAAACCGATGACGCGTTTGATGAGAGGGGAGGTGTGTTTGGATTGGTTTGAGATGGATAAAGAAGAAGGGGGTGAAAAGCTTGCCGGGAATGAAATGAGAAAAAAGAAGAATATTGTAAGTTGAACATCGAGAGAGACCAGTTCCGGTGAAAACTTTTTTTTTTAGAATTTATAAGCAGTAGTGCTTAGTGTTTGTGTGGAAAATTAAGCAGCCATTGTGGTAAGCAGAGACGATTTCCTGTAGAAATAGAGGCATTACTGTAAGTACAAACAGATATATTTTCTTTGTGTCTGAGAGAAAGCAGTTTGTTTGTCTTGCAGTTTGAAGCTTGTGGTAAAGACATCACGACATTTTCACATACTGTTTGTCTTCGTTCTTTTATTATCAAAATAAACAATAGGCGAAATAGCGAGCAGGGAAATTAGTAGGATCCGGGAAGTAAATTGCGATCTGGTCAGGGCACAATCCAAGCAGAATCAAGGAAAGATAGTCTGTTTGAAAACCAAAGTTTTGAGTTTTTAAATAAATTCTATAAAGACATTCTATCACGACCATCTAGCAACATTCATGTCACTCGTTTGTAATTTGAAATATTTTTATAATTAAGGCAAGAAGTTAAGGAACCAATAATTATTTCTAAAATTTTTATATTAAGAGATATTTGATTTAGAAATATGGTATTTAATTTTTATTGAGCAGATGATTGATTATTTTTTTATTCTATTTATAGTGTATGGTGTAACATTTATCCTTAATGGAATTTTAAATTAATTGGATAAATTTTAAAATAAAGGACAAACCCCCTCTGTGGCTCAGTGGTAAGGGCGCCTACCTTTAAACCTAAAAGGTCGTGAGTTCGAATCTCATGTGGGTGGAGAAATTTTCGTTTATTAAAAATTAATAAATGAAAATAATTTCTATCCTTGGGCGATCGGTACTCACCGGAGGGACCCCAGACCTTCGGATACAATTAGCGTCTCTTAGCAAAGACAATGACGTCGACTTTGCTAAGTATCAAGACAATTACTCTAAACACACACACACACACACACACACACACACACACACACACACACACACACACACACACTACACTAGGTACCTGACTGTACCATGCCAATGATCTTAGTTGTCGAGGCAAAAACTCAATAATAATAAAAATAAAGGACAATTGTTTTAATATCAGAATTGATTGTCTATTATTTCTTTTTTCTTTTTGTTGATCTTTCTTAAATGGAACTAGCAGAAGATACTTTGAAGCCACGTTTTTAATAAAAATTATTTTTAGCCCTGAGATATTCTTTGCTTTTGATTTGTTTGATAAAGATAAATTTATCACATTTCAGACCATATAAGTAGATTTACAATTATAAGCAAAACACAACAATTGGAGCCAGAACGTGAGGGCTGATAAAACAGTATTACTAGTTACGTTTGGAAAGAGATACAATTTGAATAATAAAAACAAAAGGTGGTTATAGTTTTTTTCGTCAAGTGAATAATAATTTGGTACAATTTTATGACATTTAAAATTTTTATCTAAATTTACATTTTCTAACAATGTATTTAATTCTTTTTTGATTGACGTTTGATAACATTTTGAAAATTTTTGACGAATATTTATATTTGGGTGAACGGAGGATTTGCCGTATTTGCAACAAATCGAGGACATTTAAAGTTGGCATTTGGCGGGGATAATATTTCAAGAGATAAACAAATGGCTTCAACGAGAAGCAAAAGTAAAGAAAACAAAAAACAAGAAGAACATTTAGAACAAGAAGACATTTTCGAAACAACAATTATGGAGAGAGAAAGTCAGAAATTATCAGAATTAGAGAAAATATTACAACTGATACAAATACAATCATAAAAAATGGATAGAAATAAACAAGAAACCTCAAAGAAAATAGAGGAATCACAACAACAAATAAATCGAACAATAAATACAAATCAACAGAAAACAAAACAAGCCATAGAGGAGAACAACAAAAAAATGGAGGAACACATAGAAAAGTATGAAAAGGAAATAAAAGGATGTTTGACAATGATAATGAACGAGATGGGGCAGCAAGAAATGAGAATTACAGAAAGAACAAGAAACAAAAATTCAGAATAAAATAAAGGAGATAAAGAACGATCATAAAAAGGAGCTAGAGAACTTGGAAAACAAATTTGAAAATGCGTTACAAGAAGACAAGCGGGAAATAGAAGAAAAAGCTAAGCAAAACGAAAGACAAATTGCGGAAATCAAGACGCAACAAAATTTTGGAGAAAAAAGGGAAATGCTTATCCATAGTACAGATGAGGTGAAATTAGGTTTGGCGGGGACGTAAAAAACTTACATCCAGTTAATTTTCATAAATAATTTAAAAAATGTGTGATAATGCCAAATATGTTGCATGATATGATAGTAGGAGTAGACGAATTATCGGAAAAACATATAGTGTTGGATTTTAATAATAAAACCATGAAAATCGAGAATGAAGTGATAGAATTGGAACAAAAATTGGATAAGGACAAGGACAATGAAACAAGGAATATAGATGAAGCGGATAAAAAAGGTATAGTAGAAATGAATTTGGCAACGAAACAGGGACAAAGAAACATGAGAAAGTGCAAGCAGAGAAGAATAAAAGAAGGTAATGCCTGGCATTCCTTAAAAGAGACGAGCCCAGAAAAGGAAAGGATAGAAGAAATTAAAGAATTTATTTCCTCGAAAGAGAGAAGTTTAGTAGAAGAAAAAGAAAAGAGAAAGGAAGAAAAGGAAAGAAAGTTAAAGGAAGACAGTCATACATGGGATGTATGGAATCCAGGGAGCATAAACGTAAAGCGAGATGATAAGTTAGAAACAACGGTATTTGAAGAAGAAGTGTATGCAAACGAGGACACCGAATACGCGGTAAATATGTGTAAACAAGATACGGAGAACGAAAGAAAACTAATTTGCGGAGAAGGACAAGAAAAGGAGATGCGTTTAATGTTAAAAACTACGAAAATTTAATAAACGAAGAAAATAGAGTGGCCAGAAATTACGAGCATACATTTGAGGTGAAAAATTTGGGAAATTTTCTTGAAGACGTGAAAAGAGAAATCGAGAAAATGTTGGAAGATCAGATTATAGAGAGATGTGATTCATCCGATGTCAATCTAATAGTGATAGTGAAGAAAAGCAGTGAAGATTTAAGGCTATGTTTAGATGCGAGAAACATCAATCAGCATACAGTATCCCAATATGAATCACCATTAAATATTGAGGCTATTTTTGGAAGAATAACTGGGTCACATATTTTCTCCAAAATTGATTTAAAACATAGTTTTTGGTTGATTCCATTAGCAGAAAAATGCCGAAATTATACAGCTTTTTCAATTGATGGGATAGTATATCGTTTCAAGGTAGTTCCTTTTGGATTGAAAAGTGCATGCGCAGCACTGGTGAGAGCTTTGCACACCATTCTCAACCGTCATGAAGATTTTATTGTCCACTATATAGACGATTTATTGATTTTTTCTCCGGATACGCAAAGTCATTTGAAACACATTAAATTGGTACTGGAAGAATTTGATCAGGCTGGTTTGAAACTAAACATAGAAAAATGCCAATTCTTCGAAAAGGAAGTAGTGTATTTGGGGTTTAAACTGGACACGAGCGGAATTACTCTAGCGAAAGACCGAGTAAATTTAATACATGATTATCCGAGACCGAAAATTTTGAAAACTTTGAGAGGTTTTCTCGGAATGGTGAATTACTTTAAAAAACTAATCCCAGACATAAGCGAGAAACAAATACCGCTAATTAAATTGCTAAAAAAAAGGAATTAGATGAAATTGGAAGGAAGAACAAGAAAAAGCTTTCTCAAGATCAAAAGAAGAGTTCTCAAAAGAAATCAAGGTGTATCATCCTATTTACCACCAATCATTTATTCTGAGAACCGATGCTTCAATTCAAAAATTTGCTGTGGTTTTATCACAAATACAGAATGAACAGGAAGTCCCGATATGTTTTATTTCTCGAGTAACGAAAACACATGAAAGAAAATATAGCGTTACTGAACTTGAATTCGCGAGTGTACTATTTTGTGTTGAGAAGCTACGATTTTACCTATTTACGCCTATAACAGAATACATCGGGGAATTTTGTTACTACAAGATTACGATTTTGAATTCAAGTACATCAGAGGAAAGGACAACATCATAGCCGATGCTTTAACCCGGGATGAAGAAACAGGAAAAGACACAAGAAGGCGATATTTTCTCGATTAATGAAATAAGAAGGAATCAAGAAGGTTTGGAGGAAAAGGATAAAAGAAGAGCAGAAAGAGAAGACGATATTTTCTTTAAAAGAATTGAAGGAAAAGAATTATATTTGGTGACACCAACACTGGCCGAGATGTAAATAACGGACATATTGGAGCCCGGAAAGTATAGTTAGTTTTCCGTGAAAATTATATTTGTCGACAAGATTATTGTATAGCTAAGAAGATGACCCAAAACTGCAGTAAATGTCAAAGATATAAAAGTAAGAATTACAAAAATGAAAATGTCGCCAAAAACATCGTATCCCGAAACAAATTGGGCATCGTAGCAATCGATATGTTAAGTGATTTAATCATAACAACAAATCAACGAAATAAACACGTCCTTGTTATGGTAGATGTATTTTCAAAATATGTGAAATTGTATAGTTGTCGCACGACAAAAGGAGTCGAAATATTGAGAAAAATGACGATTTCATAGATTCCGTAGGAACGCCAAGGAGGATTGTATTGGACAACGCGACGTATTTTGGAAACGATCGTTTCAAAGAACAGCTGAGGGAAAGAGGAATAGAGACAAATTTTGTCAGCATTCGTCACCCTCGGAGCAATCCGTCGGAAAGATTTATCCAAGAGGTAACAAAATTTCTTCGTATTGCTACAGATGGACAACATAATCGATGGGACAGAAAAATAACAGAAATAGAAAAATATTTAAATACGATCCCGAGCACGGTGATAAAAGAAACCCTGGAATATTTTATGAAAGGAATAATGCCAGAGAGGCCGTGGGAAGATACAAACATCCGAGAATATCAACAAGTTTTGGAAATAGTGCGGAGAAGACAGCAAAGAAGTAATGAAAAATACATCCAAAGACAGGACCGTAACAGGAAAAGAAGGCCTGTCACTTTTCAGGTTGGCGAAAAGGTGCTGGTGAGAGCTCTGAGAGTATCCAACATCACCAACAATGTTTGTGCTAACCTAATGCCGGTGTTTGAAGGTCCATATATCGTAAATAATGAAAACGGTTTAAATAGTTATGTCCTGAGACATAACTATTATTATAAGCAGAGACGCTTTCCAGTAGAAATAGAGGCATTACTGTAAGTACAAACAGATATATTTTCGTTATGTCTGAGAGGAAGCAGTTTTTTTGTCTTGGAGTTTGGAGCTTGTGGTAAAGACATCACGACATTTTCACATACTGTTTGTCTTCGTTCTTTTATTATCAAAAGAAACAGTAGGCGAAATAGCGAGCAGGGAAATTGGTAGGATCCGGGAAGTACATTGCGATCTGGTCAATGCACAATCCAAGCAGAATCAAGGGAAGATAGTCTGTTTGAAAACCAAAGTTTTGAGTTTTTAAATAAATTCTATAAAGACATTATATCACGATCATCTAGCAACATTCATATCAGTTGTTTGTAATTTGAAATATATTTATAATTAAGGCAAGAAGTCAAGGAACCAATAAGTCTTTCCAAAATTGTTATATTAAGAGATATTAGATTTAGAAATATGTGTATTTAATTTTTATTGAGCATTAAGGGATGCGTGATTTGATGGATGATTGATTATTTTTTTATTCTATTTATAGTGTATGGTGTAACATTTATCCTCAATGGAATTTTAAATTAATTGGATATATTTTAAAATAAAGGACAATTGTTTTAATATCAGAATTGATTGTCTATTATTTCTTTTTCCTTTTTGTTGATCTTTCTTAAATGGAACTAGCAGAAGATACTTTGAAGCCACGTTTTTAATAAAAAAAAAGATAAAAATTATTTTTAGCCCTGAGATGTTCTTTGCTTTTGATTTGTTTGATAAAGATAAATTTATTACATTTCAGACTATATAAGTAGATTTACAATTATAAGCAAATCACAACAATATATATATATATATATATATATATATATATATATATATATATATATATATATACGCCTCTGGTCCAATCCACCTATCTTCATAAGTGACATGAAGATGTTGGCGAAGAGCAACTGAGATATGTGATGATGTTTCGTCGTGCATTTATTATTTCTAAAAATCTGTTAACCTTTGATTCAGAAACGTCTAATTGTATTCTTACTTTTCTGGTGCTTATTTCTGGACCTACTTCGACTGAATCAGAAATATGTTCTTCTTTTAAACAATCTGTAGCTCGTTCAAATTTTAACTTAGAAACTGTTCCATTTTCTTTTAAATAGTTAAACACTGATCTAAATATTTGATGATTTTGAACTTGTCTGGAAATCGTCTTTGATATTCTCCACTGGCCTTGGAATAAATATAAAATGAGTAAAAACGAATTGATCGAGAGTAGTAAATCAATTTAAAGAACCGAAATTTAGCGACGCTACCCGTGACGCCTTCTTATGGCACTAGTTCCGTGACGCTCGTCTCAGCATTTTACTCTCGAGAAAAAGTAATACAAAGTCAGTATAGAAGCTTCACTTTAATAATTTAACTCACTGTTAAGAACTCACGTTCTTAAACTACCAATGAAAACCGTTAAATTAGTATAATAAAACCAACCAAATAATATAATATATGGAAAACGAAAAGGCAAATTATGTACCTAAACAATTCCAAACAACGAAAATGTCAAATTATCACAGCCTGACAAAAGCAAATTCTAAAAATTACTAAAACATTTATATTATTAAAAATTTAGCACCGCCTATTACCTTACTAATTGTTAAAACTTTTATTTTTGTACAAAAAATTTAATTTTTTTAAATCGATTTATTTGTCTATTAAAACTTGACCAATAGTGTGGATAAAATACAATAAGAGTTTTACCTTAACCGATACCCAAAGGTTAGCAGGGATGCCTACCGTGGAACGAAAATTGACACCTAGCAGCAGTAGGTGTAAAATGCGCACCCATGAAAATAGAGTTAAATAGTTTGTGTTTAAAGTCGCTGTCTGGGGATCGCCAGGACACGTCTGGAGCCGGCGCTGGACGTGACAGCATGCGTGACGTCGGTGACAGGGTGCGGAGGAGGCGGGCCCACGTCGTACAATAAGCTACAGCCCAAAAACAGTAAGAACAACGACAAGCGAGCCAAACAATATCAAGAGCTCGACTCGCTGAAGGCTGAAGGTGCTGGGCTTGGGGTGAAAATTTTTGGGATATACACCGATGTACCAAGTCACCTAGGAGTCGATAATATGGAAAGACTCACACCAGAGCTCAGTTCTTTTGATTGTGTAGGTCTCTGGAATAAGTGAATTTTCCCTTAGAGGGAGTTTGATACATCACTAAATGTGATGGCCATCACTAAGTGTCAGCCAGGCTAAATCTGGATAATAATAATATTCATGAGTGTATGCTAAAGTATTCATGACTGCTTATTAGTATTAATTAATCACAATCAACGAAGGATCAAAATAACACCCTACCAACCAATTATCGCCTAATAACTTGTCTTAACATCCTGTGTAGCCCAGCGTATCTACCAAAACTGTGCTCTAAACAATATCATAGATACGCTAAGGGCTTCATGGGTTGCAAAGAACAACTTATTATCGACTCAGTCAATTTTAACTGGGCATACACCAAAAAAAAGGAACCTTTTTACTGCCTTCATTGACTACAATAAGATTTCAGTACCGCATGAATTGCTTATACATATATTGAAAATATATAAAGTAGATGATAATAGGGTGACCTCTTTAAAGCATATAATGACTGAGTGGACGGCTAATATTCACCTTCAAATACCTGGTGAAAACAATATCGAAACTGAAGATATCCAAATTAACCAGGACCTCTTCCAGGGAGACTCATAGAGTCCACGAGCTCCATTGACTCAGATTTTAGCATCACAAATATATACTGAAAATAATCAAGTCACTAAACAAGAAGCGTTAATATAAAATCTATATGAGAGTATATAATTTTTTGTGTTACATAATTTGTAATTGTCAATAGAGAAAAAAGAAATATAACATTAAAAAAAGTTAAGTCATTAAAATTTTATACTGATATTTAAGTAATCTTAAGTAATTATTGTTGCATAAATTTAATGCACACATAGATAACTCGTATATCAAAACTAATGTTGAAAAGTAAATGTGCAATTTGATGAATATGGTAATAAGTAATTAGAACGCAAACTCGTGAAAGGTCAGCAACATTTTACAGACTAAATAGTATTTTAAAATCACTGTAAGAAAAAAAGACTTCCAAAATTGTACATAAAAATTTGACAATACAGATAAATTTTTTTCTGTGTTTATTGATAATAGGTTGTCAGTAAACAAGTGGCAGCAATTATTTTTAATTAAATTAATAGTACCTAATTAATTTTTAACAAAAGTTTGATTTCGTTCACTTATTTTTTAACTAAAGTTGCTACTCATGACGTACGTATATGCGTATGTTTTTTATACTACCCTCCAAACTTGACGCACCACCTAAAATGGACCATGATTTTAAAACTATATTCCAACTTAAGGTCGATTTAGACACATCAGTCACGTCTCGTCACAGTGATTGCGCCGAACCGAACAATCTGTCATACAAAATATTCTTTAATACAAATATGTTGCCGGCATTCACACTCATCAGTTGACAAACAGTTTCCCAGCTGTCAGATAGTTGATAGTTCTGTGACCAAACAGGACCGGTTCGGCGCCGAGACTGTGACGGGACTGATGTGTCTGAATCGACCTTTAATTGGATTTCGTTGAATTATTTTGCAAATTGTAGGTATATTTCTAATTATTGACTACGTTATTGTTCTTTTTGAGAAATGTCAACGTTTTACCTATATACAGGGTGTAATGTAAAAGTAAAGTTGTGTTTTTTCATCTAATTTTGCAACATTCTGTAAAATGTATTATGGACAAACGCTACATGTTATTAATATTTTGAGATCGCTTCGTTCTTTTCCCACATTTTCGTTATGTTACGTATGTTCAAAGCATTACGTGATTTTTTACTTTTCAAAATTAACGCACCATCTCAACTCTAACATAATTTTTAAGCTATTTTTCTTGTGTATCCTTAATTGGATTTCGATAATTTTTTTTTTCGTATTGAAGACCTGTTTCTAAGTAATTACTGTATTACTGTTTTTTTTTTCGAAATTTCAACGTTTTACCCATATACGGGGTGTAAAAATAAATTTAATTTTTCATCTTATTTTGCAACACCCTGTGTTCAGGCAATTACTTTAGCTGATGTAGGGTTAAGTTATGTTGAAGGGGGGTTAATGTTAGGAGTACCTCATACTACAATATCACGAGTCATTCAACGTTTTCGAGAAACAAACGACCATGCGAGATAACGTGGACTAGAAAGAGGAAGACTTCCAACACCACGACAAGATCAGTTTATCAGGTTTCGTCCTATAAAAGAACGTTTTCTCACAATGAGACATTTAAAAATACAAGACGCAAATGTTCATAACATTCAAATTAGAAAAAACACTATACAAATGCGTCTCGCTGAATAAGATCTGCATATAAGGAAAGCAGTCAGAGCGCCAGCTTAAAATGTAAATCGTCATATAAGTAGATTACAATTTGCCAGAGAGCACCTTGCTTGACTGGAATGTTGATGACAGGGAGCACGTATTGTTCACTGATGAAACGAGGTATTGTTTATATAGCTCAGATAGACGTGTAAGAGTTATTCGGCGGCCAAGAGAACAATACGCACAGTGTATAATACGACCTATTACTTTATTTAATGGAGGATCTGTAACGGTTTGGGTAGGAATGTCTCTTTCAGTCCGAACGGACCTTGTTGCTTTACGAAGAGTTTCGTTGACAAGTGAAACGTATATTACAGACAATTTGTCTAACCATGTAGTTCCATTTGCTTCTTACTTAGGAAATCATTTTCTTTTAATGCATTATAACGCTCGACCACATGTTGCACGTGTGGTCCGTAAATATTGTGTACGAGGTTGGAATACAAACCATAAACTGGCTACTCTGCAGTCCTGATTTCAATCCCATAGAGAATTTGTGAGATATTATTAATCAACAACTCAGGAGCCGACAACCACCACCTGTCTCTCTTGACAACATATAAGTTATGGTGATTTTAAGTATGCCTCGTCGCTGTGAAGAAGTAATTAGATGTAGAGGTAGAAATACTCGTTATTAAGTGTTTTTGGGAAAGGGAAATTGTTAAAGATTATTTAAGTTATGTTTTCTTAGGCTTAATTTGTATTGGCCATGGATGTAGGACGCAGAGTTTATAAATAAATAGCAGAACAAATAAAAAATTGGAAAGCTTGGTCGGAACAAATACTTTAAATAGCAATAGAAAATCAAAATTTAAATACAAAAACTACAGTAAATGTTTTTGAAGCAAGATTTATCGATAACTAATTCATTCTTTGAACATAAATATAAATACAGAGGTACAGTAGGAACTTAAAATCAAAGAAAAAGATCATAATTGATTATATATTAGTAAAACGGAAAAGAGAAAAATGGCAACAGACAGAAAATACGGGGGTTCAGAAGTACTAAGTGATTTACTACATAAAAGAAGAAAACAACAAACAAATTTCTTTGAATAGAAAACTATAAGTCTCATAGACTAACAAATAGAGAAATTGTACAGAAATATGAGACATCAGTGACACAAAAGTTAGAATTTACAAATGAAATAAGACAAGAGGTTAATCTAGAGCAGTTAAAACAGTTAAAAGCTATAAGAAACCAAAGCAAAAAAAAACGTGGTAAAAGAATTGGTTATAGCCGCAAAGAAAAATAAATGAAGGGAAAAAATAATAAGGGGAGTAAGAAATTATTTTATCGGGTCTTAAAATCACCAAGAAACTAACATCGACATATAACAAACAAATAACGTAAAGGAGAGAGAAGGCAAAATATTAACAATTGTCTTGATCCTAATCTGATCCTAATGCAAAAGTGGGAAAAAATATTGTTTTAAGCCAGCTGTTGGTAGCTTTAGCAAATATAGAATATTTATTGAAAATAATCTTAAACGTATCGAATTCACAAGTAACAGAAGGATTAAGATAAGGGGCAGGATGTTTGATCACAAAAATTGCCACAAATAAAGACGAATATTACTACGTAATATATAGTAAGTAATACACACGTTAAGATGTTTAATTTTAGAAGTAAATATTTTAACTCAAAAGCTTATTTTATAGCACAACAATTTGAATACTGAGTTGATGGAAGAATTTAATATAACCGCGATAAGACGAAATATCTAAAGTATATTTTGTTAGCGAAGCAATAAAACAGTAAAAGGCCCAAAATGTACAAAATTTTTGCAGTTAGATCGATCTCACTGAAACTTGTTTAATTCGATTCGTAAGAGTGTCAGGAACTTTTGTAAACAAAAATGATGATGTCGAAACGAAAATTGCATTATTCAACAACGAAAATGCATTTTCCCAATATTACTAACACCAAGTACTAATATTTTTCAATATTACTACTCGGGGGTGTTTGGGGTCACTTAATACGAATATCATGAAGGCGATGGTCTCTGTGGCACCAGGTGCACCTAAACGTTGTCTCCTGGATTGTTGTGGAAATTATATACAAAATCAAGGCAAGTTCGTTACTCGGGAGTTTTTGAAGTTGTTAAACACTAATATTATGTGAGCGATAGTGTATGAGGCACCTGTTGTCCAGAACGCACCTTGTCCCCTAGAGTTTTGTAGAAATACACCTTGTCCCCGATACACAATCAGTTTCAGATGCACTCCGATGCGCAAACTCGAGGAGGCGTGGCCTATCCTGAGCACCAGTTGTCTCATCAATCATCGCCGACATGATATTAGTATTAAGTGACCCTAAAAGCTCCCATGTAACGAGTGTACACTGATTTTATATCTAATTTATACAAAACTGCAGTAGCTGAGGCTGTCTTGAGCCCAGGTACCTAGCACACTATCGCCGACATGATATTAGTTTTCGTCGACTCCAAAAACCACCGAGTAAAGAGTTTGCACTGATTTTATATCGAATTTTCACAAAACTGCAGTTGCTGAGGCCGTCTTGAGATCCAGGTGCCTTACACACTATCGCTGTTATTATATTTGTATTCAGTTACCCCAAAAACCCCCGATAGCAATATTGAACTCATTTCCGACAATTATTTCCGAATTACAAATTTATCATTTTTCATCACTTCGAAATGCACTTTGGAAAATGCATTATCCTTGTTGTAATGAATATGCACTGATTGACAGGAGAAAAAGAAGAAAATGTAAGATATATCACATGGTTAAATCAATGTATCAATATCTCGAGTGTGGTTGCTAGATCCACCATCAGGCGCCTCCCCAGGTGGCGGATAGGGGAATGCCTCTCAGATATGGGTACTACTGAGGAAATTAAATACTCGGGGAGGATTAAAACTAGAACATGAAAATGGAAAGCAATCTTTTCATTACTGTGTTAAGGTGTAGAAAAATTATTCGGAACAGTTTCATGCGGATACTTTTATGTGAAAATCACCATATTATATTGATACGGCTAAAATATATTATAATATATAATAACTGCAATGCGGAAGGCAACGGGAAACTACCCCATTATACTAGTATGAATCCCTATGCAAATAAAGTCATCATGGCATCGATTAGTGAAAAGAATAATAATCATGGGTTTCGGAAGTCAAGATTCGGCAGGGGAAAAAATATACAATTAAACCACAGCGGGTCCCAGGTCTCAAGCCAGCAAAATCCTTGCAAAAAAAAAATTAACAGATAATAAGTATGAAAATAAAGAATCCGCATAGAATAGCTACATGGAATGTAACAACGTTATATGAAGCTGGTAAACTGAGAAATCTACTTTCTCTGAAATGGACAAACTAAATATTACCATCATGGAGGTGATGAAATATCAATGATTATGAAACAACATAATAGTAAGTATATAACTAACTTTATTCCAATATCAGACGGAGTAATGGTAATATAGCTGAACATGCTAAACCTGTAACTATAAATATAATCCAAGTTCATGCTCCCACTGCTGATGCAGATGAGCAAAAAATTGAAGAATTCTACCATCAAATAGAAGCGTAATTAAAAAGAAACGGTCATACCACAAGTCCTCTGAAGAAGGTTTTCCCATTTTGCTTTCAAAATGATAAAACAAACAAACAAAAGAAAAAGATAGAACGAAAATCAATGCATACATTATTATGAAAATCTAGTACTTCATCCTAGTAGTTGTGTAGCAGAGTACTTAGAAAACAAAACTCGTATGAAATTAAATATATAACATAAATATATGATATATATATATATATATATATATATATATATATATATATTTATATATATATATATATATATATATATATATATATATATATATATATATATTATTGATATATATATATATATATATATATATATATATATATATATATATATATATATAAATAATACACGAACAAAAAGCAAAGGAGCAGACCAAATAAACGTAGGAATCCAAAAATATCAACGTCTCTTGCAACAATTAAGAATACTACATCTTATAAATCAATTGGTTTGAATCTAAAATACCTGAAGCTTGAAAAACGGCACAAGTTATAAATATTATTGTTCAAAAAAGACGGCTGTAACCATTGTGAAAACTAAATATGTACCAGTCTATTAAATAAAATCAATAAAATAATACTATAACATCTATACTTCATGGGAAAGAAGTTAATCCTTGAAATGTATTGTATAATGTAGAAGTTTATTTCTAAAAAAGTTGCTGGGCCAGTTAACAGATCCTTCTTCACTCTAGGTAGATCTCATAGTATTTTTCATGCGAGAAAGATATCTAAAGAATATGAAAATAACATACGATGTCGCAAGGACATTACAACAAAATATATTTCAAAATAGAGGTATAGGTCATATTAAATATAAATATCCGATTTAGTTATAAAATTTTTATTGTTAATAAATATTTTTAAATTAAATCAATATTTTTGGCATCAATATAAATATAGTAGGTATTTCGATACAACTCAAAATTTTCAATCGTTAAATCAATATTTTTAAATTCCACTGCAAAAATTAGAAAACATCAATCATATAAAACCAATTTCTAGGTATTAGGCTCATGTAAACTGTAAAAACATTATTTAAACAATTGCCTTAACTTGGTGTACTACACTTATTCTTATCCGCTTACTTAATGATAAATGATAAAAAAGAAACTCGATAAACAATTATTTTAGTGTTTTAAAAATACGTCCGATGCTAACTGTATTTGCTGATTTCACTGCCAAATACCAAGCCTTTAACCAATAAAAAGAAATAATGTCACAGTGAGTTTGTTCACGAGTAACCTGTGAAAGTTTTCAATTTCTCATAATGACTTCACGCCTATCTGTGGTAATCTGGTGATTACCGTTTAGAAAAGGATGACGAAATTGTTAAACATTTGAATATTGTTTTTCTTAACTAAGAAAATACTTCATCAAATGATTTTTCAGCGTATGACTAAGAATTCGGGTTTAACCAATTTTTCCATTTTTTCATATTGTTTAATTTGTTTTTCTTTATTATTTTTTTATTTATTGGCCATGGTGCATATTACGAACTTTGTATTAATAATTCAATATAATTTATTTAGGCAAATTTGGAATTGGAAGCTATAGACGTTAATATACATAAAATTTATAAAATTTAATTGTACGTCTATGCATGTTTATAATATTGCAATTATTCTCCAATTGCATGGGAAAGTGTTCGTAGTGTATTGCCTTTATTTTCTCTTCGCTTCTATAATGACTGGAAGATAATTAATTTTTTGTTGTTAGTTACTTTGATGTATTTAATGTGCATTTTATAATATATTCAAGATGATGCAGGTGTTGGCTATACTTTTACTTTCTTTTCAAATGCAATATTTACTATCATGGATTAATAATGGAAATAGTTGTCAATTATTCCAGTTAAAGTTATATTAAGTTAAAAGAAACATCGTACAAAAAAAAATGATTTATGTTGCATTTATTTCTGAAAATAATTTAAACAATATACAAGTAAGATGTGGTACACGATAATAGATGTAGATTTTAAGGTACCTACCGATAGAAAAAAAAATAGTAATAAGTGGAAACTAAAATTTTTTTTCTAAACTAAAAAAGGTATCTTGTAATTTATATTGGAGTCTCTCCATGCAATACAAAGGACACTCAAGTAAAATATGGCGAGCACTGAGCACAATATCACATACATAGCATTGTGGTTTTGATTCACTCTTCAGCAGATGTTTATCAGTCATGGCGGTGTGGCCTATTCTCAAACGAGATAGGATGGTTTAATGTAAACGCTTATTTGGGGTTGATTTCCAAGGTAATATCGAATGTTTTACTTCCGGACTCGAGACTGCTAGTTTTGCCAAGGAATCTACTTATTCCTCACCAGGAATTCCGATATGGGAAGGAATTCATACAAAGTTGACATTTATATTTATAGTTTGCAGTTGGTGTAATGTTGTTTTAAGAAGTAGTAGACTTATACGGCTAGGATATAAGTTATTTAAGACAGTTACAGAAATTAGCGAATCCGTAATATTGACAGGGTTTTTGATCCTATTTTCTACCGCAAAATGTATTGCACTGAAGATAACGGATTTTCGTTATATTTTTGTTTTATTAAACATAAATGCTGCCCCCACTCCCTCTATAGTTTTAGAGGCATCGGTATATAGGTATATATATATATATATATATATATATATATATATATATATATATATTATATATATATATATATATATAAGATTATGGTTACTGCATGTCTTGAGTTCTTAAAGAACATATTAAAACAAATTTCTATGGGATGGTTATCTGCTTTTTTATGTATGGGGAGTTTGGTATTAATAGTTGGGATGGAAACAGTCCAAGGTGGACGTTATTGACATTTGGTAAACATAGTGATTAACAGGATTTGTCTGTATTGATGCCGCATATGTTAGTGAAAATTGTTTTCTTCGAAATTCTAGGGGGACTTTTTAAGCTTCACAGTATATACTTTCAGTAGAGCTAGCATAAACGGCACCTAGTATGGTTCGCAGAACACTGTTTTGTATTCGATCGAGTTGTTTTATCAAATATGGTTTTGCTGAATTGTAAATAATAAAAGTGTAATCGACTTTTTACCTGATCATGACTTGTATATAATAGTCGGAGTTTTACTATCTGCTACCCAGGTGTTGTGTTTAACAGTTTTTATAATGTCAAGTGCAGATTGATAAGTACGCTTTACATCATGATTGTGGCGATTCCAGGATAATCTGTTGTCAAATGACATACCTAAACATTTACTTTTCTTAACATAATTTATTTCCTGATTAAATAGTTTTAATTCTGGAGTAATACCTTCGTTTTTTTTTTAATAACATAGCCTTTGATTTTGTTGTTGATAATTGAAACCCAGTAGAATTTGCCCATGATTCAACAGTCCATAGCACTTTCTGTAGATGAACCTAGAGAGTTTTATTATTTATCTCTTTAGAGAAATGAATAAATCATCAGCAAAGAGTCTAGCTTTTACTGGTAAGTCACAAAAAGAAATAATATTTATTACAATAAGAAATAGAGAGACTCCTAAATTGCTCTATTGACAGACTCTTGGGAAATTCCGTTTTTTTCAAATGTTGTATTAGATAAAGTACCGTTAACTTGTACATTTAAAGTCCAATGAGATTAGAATTTGCTATATTACCTTTTATTCCCCATCAACTAAGTGTTTGAATAATACCATGTCGCCAACTTGTATCGTGTGCACTAGTTATGTAAAAATACTGCGATACATTTTTGTTCACATGCCATTGCTTCGTGAATCTCAGACTCTAACGTTTAAACTAATAGGATTATCCAGTGTTGAAACGATTTTCCGGAATCCGCTTTAAAAATCCACATTAATCTGTTGGATATGATTTTTTCGAGGGTTTTACACCTTACACAAGTTATAGAAATAGGTATATATGAATGTGACAGAGATTTTGGTTAATTTTGTTTAAAAATAGGGATGAAGATAGATAAACTCCAGATATTTGGGAACCTCCCATGTCTCTATGTATTATTTAAGGCATTCAACTAGAGTTTCTTTGCAGATGAAGAAAGTTTTTGCAGAAATATTTCAGGGATGGTATCAGGACCAGAAGAAGAGTTTTTCATATTATTTAGTATTCTAATTGATCCATGGTTATAGGATAATTTAAAGAATAAAGGTCATCACGTGGTATATCAATACCATTAAATTAAGCCCTTTCTTTTTTGGACTCTTCTTCTGGTCCTGATACCATCCCTGAAATATTTTTCATTTGTTGCCTTTCATTTGTTAGGGTCTGTCTTACCCATAATAATATTAATTTACAATGTTTCTGAAATTATAATAAACAAAATATTAACTATGTTGCTTTAGAGACATCAAGGTTTTTGGCTTGATAATGTACGTTTTATTGAACGAATCACTGTTTGTACTGTCCGCAAGAAGCAGCTCCATTAATATTACGCAACATTGTTGTAGGCAACTAGATAATTATTGCATGTGAATTTAGGTTACCGTGTGAAACGTTCAGTTCTGCGGGTTATTACATTGACGGGAAAATACAATGGTTTGCGTAATTCTTAATGTTATCTGGTTATTCGTAAAAATTAAAATTCATTTCCGATCAATCTAATACTTAATGTTTTTGGTTTGTAATAAAAAGAAAGTATTTGAGTATGGTTAGTCCGTTACCTTTACATTTCTGAAATGCAAAATATACCTAACACAAATTACCAATATTTTAAAGGAGTACTGCATTCTACTTTGACCAAACAAAACTTTGACAGATAACTTGCTAAAACAATTAAAATGTATATAGAACACTGACATTACCTACGTCTGAATAAATAAATTTAATAATAGTATTATCATAAACCCTGATCGTTACAAAAATTACCAAAGAAACTCAATGAAAATTAACTAGTAAGAGTATAAATTTTTTGTAGTTACATCAGTTTGAATAATACATTAAAAATTTAGTGTAATTATACTAGTATATAAATAAAATAGAAGCTGACATCAATACTTTTGCAATATCATTGAAATATTGCAAAAGAACCTTATCTTCTGAACAAGCAATTTACTGTATTACTAACTAAAATAATTACTTTTACACCATAATGTTTTCTATGTTGTAATATAATGTTTAACAACTTCATCAGATACTATTGTTAGTACAGCATCCCGAGACTTTTAAAAAAGAAATTGCGCAATGATTAGACAAATAACTTGCACTTCAAATAAAGAAGAAGAAACAGTTATAATTGGTATAATTATCGTAATTGTCATAAAACTTAATATTGTGATTGTAATTAAGCTGTGTAACATGAGCACGGTGTGTCGTAAGTCATAATAGAATGAAAGAATGAAATCTGATGAAATAAAGGTTTCATTTTATTTAATAGTATAAAAATATTTTATGAGAAATCGGTTAATGTTTTTGTTAAAAGTTTTTCTTTTTCTTCTTCTTCTTTTTATGT
>OU898279.1:74359251-74551751 GCA_918026665.1 Diabrotica balteata
GTTACAAAACTCATATCCTCTACGTCTCATTAATAAGTATTTGATTACTGTTTCATATCAGACACATTCAAAAACTTTGGTTGATGCTGAAGAATCAGTTGTTTTATTATTACATTCAAATGGTCTACCAGGAGCTATCTCTCAGAATTCTTTACACTAGCACTACCACTACATCTAACATTTATTGCTCTTTACATTTTTTTCCACAATTTACTTATAACATCTTGCGGCTTCTATGTATTGTGCCTGTCAATATTAGATAAAGAATGTCAGGTGCATAGAAAAGTTATTCTCAACACTAAAACTCCCTTATGTAAACAAGATAAAACCAATGTAGTCTGTAGGGTCCGTTGTTGGGATTGTGAATTGTCCTATATTGGACAAACTTGTCGTTCCTTAAAGAATGCCTTATTTCTCAACGAAGTGATATCAATTGTTCTAAACACACGTGTGCCTTATCCACACACGTTTTGTTAACAAACCACCAGGCTGATTTTGAGAGTACGGAGATTTAAGCCACTGAAAATAATTATTTTAAAAGAACTCTTCATGAGACATGTCACAATCTCAAACAGCCTTCAACTATGAACAGGCACTATGATATTGACCATTTCAGTAAAATTTAACATTCACTCATTTTACGAAACAAGTAGAAATCAGTTTTTTTTTCTTTTTCTTCCTTTTTTTCTGGAATTTTGCTTTGTAAGTTGGTGGTCCCCTTTTCCGTTCCATTTCTTTTGCTTCATATTTTGTAGGGTTTAAACAATAGCTGAGATCATCTTGTCTTTAGCGGCCAGGTTGGTTTTTTATATCAACTGTCAATTGTTTTTGAGATAGTCACCTAGCATCTTATGTTAAGTCACAATAAACACAGTCACAGTAAAGTTTGTACATCTAAGAATAGTCCCATCTCCTCATACAATCATCATGCAATACCTTCTTGTTGTTGGGATGAGTTTAATATATAAATTTACGAACTATTGCACATTTCATGTAGGTGTGTTACATTATTCAACTGTAAACACTATAGTGAATTCGCAAAATCACTAGTTTATTATAAAAGACCATATAAGACCATTATAATTTTTATATAATCACTATTGTCATGGTGTTTCATGGACGAAGTGTGTGCTACAAATTTCTTTGTACTTTTTCTCGGGATTGACCTGACTTTTTGTTTGTTGTTTGAGATTATTTTTATTTAAAATTAACAATAGCCTATAGTCTTCAAATTATTAATAATAGCATTCAATGTGTTTGGATAGTATATACTACCAATTTGAAATTTTTGCGGAATCTGTCATCTCTCCCCACCTGTTGAG
This sequence comes from Diabrotica balteata, assembly GCA_918026665.1. Lineage (NCBI taxonomy): Eukaryota > Metazoa > Arthropoda > Insecta > Coleoptera > Chrysomelidae > Diabrotica > Diabrotica balteata. The sequence continues at coordinate 74,360,574 of OU898279.1, forward strand.
TTTATCTGTTTCCCTTCTGCATCGTTGCTCTCTGACAACTACAGCCGGTCTATTGCTCAATGGCGGTTAGCAGTTAATATCACAGGCATGCCTTAAATCTTCAAATTTGATCGGTGTGCACTTTAGTGCCATCAATGAAGTAATTATTAATTGTCTATTTAATATATTTTTTAATAAGTTTACTACTCAAATTTGTCGTGTTTTAACTACATTGGTTTTTAATTTATAATTTTAAAATGGACACGTGCTTTGTTTGCCGGTGTAACTAGTTATGTTTTAAATCTTCACATAATTTTCAGGCGGATATTTTTAAGCTTCATTGTAACATTTAAGGCTATTTTTATGCTACAACTATACATGTTTAAATCTATAATAAATTGATTAAGTAAGTTACTGTAGTCTTTTAAATACGATTACGCTATGTGACTTTTTGATTTCCTGACCAATTCTTTGTTAAACTGAGTAGCTGTATTTTACAATCGATATTGTATTACTTCACATATAAGTCATTTTTATACATTATTATCTCTTTTTCACTCAATATGAGAGGCCACTTTTTAGCTTTGTCTTTTAATTCAAAGAACCTGTCAATTTCTTCTAAGAGAGTAATTAGTGATTAGAGAGAGAGATTACTCTTACAGATACGGACTGATGCTGTTTTGTAAATACAAAACGAAACGTTTCCCCTAATATATGGGATAGTTAACATCTAGCTTGTTTCTTTTCTCCTCTTATCTCAGTGTGAAAGGAATTTCACCCCATTCCATTGTCGTTCATATATATATATATATATATATATATATATATATATATATAATATATATATATATATATATATATATATATATATAATAAGGAGCATAACTTGGGAAAGGATCACTACAGGAGCAATGTGACTATATATATACAGGGTGGTCCTTAAGTAATTGTACAAAAAGAAACCGCAGATTCTACACTTTAAAATATTACGATTAAAGTCAACTTGCTTTAATAAAATGTTGATATTAAAAAAGATACAGGGTGTTAAAGTGGAAATTTAAAATTTTATTTTTCGCTATAACTTACATGTTTGTAAACATTTATGTATAAAAATTTACAACTGGGTACTATTTAATATTGGGAATTATAATTTGATGAATACTTTGATATATCCAATAGAGGGCGCCACATATACCACATACGTGGCATACATTTGCACTTAACTTTTTTGTTCTTCAAGTTAGCGTTTTTTTTGATAAAAAATATTAAAGATACATTATTTTAACAAAGAAAATGTATACTTGTTAATAACTTCAAAACTCAACAGCTTTCGAGATAATCGCATTTTACAAATCAACTGCACAATTCTGATTTAACGCAATTACTCCAGGCAATGAAAGAAACATAGATAAAAACATCAATAGTTCTAAATTTTGTTATAAAATTCCTTTAATAAAGTTAATAGTTAACGAAATATTAAATAAAATAAATATATCAGCAAGATAATTAATAATAGAATTCGATAAAATAACAGAATAATTGGATTTTACATCAAACATTTTACGTTTTGTATTAAATTAAAGTCATAATCAAAACATTTTATTTACAAACCAAATTAAGAAATTGTTAAACTAAATAACATTAAACTTTTTGTCAAAGTAAGTATTCGATATGTCCACCATTTTCTTTAATTCATTTGTTAATACATTCTATAAAATATTGTCTCATATTAAATAGCATCATTGGTTCTAAAGAAACAGCTGCAGTACTTATTATAAGTATAACAATGGGTATTCTTTTGGGATTTTTATGAATTAAATAATTATATTAATATCTTACCACATAATCAAGGAATATGACTATCACGAACAATCCAACGTTCAGGAAAGTTTTTTTTAAATACTCTCTCTCCCCCTTCTTGCATAAACCAAATATTTAGCCCTATGTTTGATGAAAATTCTTCCAATAAATCAATACAATCATTTTATAAAAATCTAAATAAATCTAACCATCCAAATTGCAAGGTAATTCGCATATCTATAAAATATCATTCAAAATTCATATTTAAAATGCATGTCCTATGGTTTGGAATCATTGGTAATTATTTTTTACGGATATGCGAATTACTTTGCAATTTGAATGTCGAGAATTATTTACATTTTTTATAAAATTATTTTATTGATTTATTCAAAGAATTATCATCAAACTTAAGGCGAAATATGTGGTTTCTACAAGATGGTACACCATTACGTTACAGAGAAAGTGGAGTGAGACGGTGTTTAAAAACAACTTTCCTGAACGTTGAATTGTTCGTGGTAGTCATATTCTTGTGGTGAGATATTAATATAATTATTTAATTCATAAAAGTTTTAAACAATTACTTATTATTATACGTATAACACTTATAATAAATACTGCAGCAGTTTCTTTAGAACCAATGATGCTATTTAATATGAGACGATATTTTATAGAATGTATTGACAAATGTATTAAACACAATGGTGGCCATATTGAACACTTACTTTGAAAAAAAGTTCAACGTTATTTAGTTTAACTATTTCTTAATTTGGTTTGTAAATAAAATGTTTTGATTGTGCCTTTAATTTAATACAAAACGTAAAATGTTTGATGTAAAATCCCATTATTCTGTTATTTATCAAATCCTGTTATTTTATCCTGCTGATATATTTATTTTATTTAATAATTCGTTAAATATTAACTTTATTAAAGGTATTTTATACCAAAATTCAGTAATATTGATGTTTTTCTTTAATTTTCTTTCGTTGTCTGGAGTAATTGAGATAAATCAGAATTATGTAGTTGATTTCTAAAATGCGATTATCTCGAGAACTGTTGAGTTTTGAGGATATTAAGAAGTATACCTTTTTTTTTGTTAAAATAATGTATCTTTAATATTTTTTAATAAAAATACCCATAACTTAAGGAGCAAAAAAGTTAAGTGCAAATATATGCCACGTATGTAGCATATGTGGCGCCCTCTATCAGATACATCAAAGTATACATCAAATTAAAATTTCTGATATTTAATACTAATTAGTTGTAAATTTTTATACATAAATGTTGACAAACATAAAAGTTATAGCAAAAAAGAAAATTTTAAATTTCCACTTTAACACCCTGTATCTTTCTTAATATTAACATTTTATTAAAGCAACTTGACTTAAATCCTAATATTTTAAAGTGTAGAATCTACGGTTTCTTTTTGTACAATTACTTAAGGACCACCCTATATATATATATATATATATATATATATATATATATATATATATATATATATATATATATAAAGAGTCACATTGCTCCTGTAGTGATCCTTGAATGAATTTCCCAAGTTATGCTCCTTTTGCGTACAGAAGACGACCAATAGTAAGAGTTCACGGTTGCCTTCCATCGATATACCTTTTTTGGTTTTCCTTTTGCGAGACGCTACATGTTGTATAGAAGCCGGAGACAGAATGTGTGGCCGTGAAGCCGGAATGAGATTCTGTCTCCGGCTTCTATACAACATGTAGCTTCTCCTTTTCAAAAAAATTTTAAAGTGTTTGTTTGTCTTTGTGTATTGTATTTTGTATTGTTATGTCCAAATTTACATTTATGACATTCTACTCATGTGTGATAGGCCACAACTGACGAAATGCCCCTGAAGATGATCTATTGATCGAAAGAACTTGGGCAAGATTAAATTAATCACCGTGTTCGATAGTTGCCTTGTATACCGTCAAAGTATAAAAAGATTATCAGAAAAACTAAAAAAAGATAGAAAATAAATTCAACATTTTAACAACATTCAAAACAAGATATTGAGATCTATTTTATCTAAAACTAAACCTAACAATGAATAACAAAGAACAAAGAATTGTATTTATAAAATACCTTGTGAATGCGATCAGTTTTATTTATGCGACAATTTTAAATGTGACATATTAAAAGAGGAAGTTAATATAAAGAAAAGACCACTATTAGTAAGTCAGTAACATATGAGGTTTTTTTTCCAGGTATTTTTTCTCATGATTTACTATAGAATCACTAACAGGCGAATTTTACTGTCATCATGGCACGTGCACGAACATGGTTGTCTCTTTAAAGACAAGTAACGTGATATGATTTTTTCTGATGGATCTCAAGTTAAAGTTTATATCATGTAATCGAATAAACTATTTTACAATAAAGTCGTTCCAAGAACGCAACTTAGCAATATTGTCAATATAATTTTAAAGTCGTTTACTTTAACGTGTATAATATATATCTGAATTGTCAATATAAATAAATCAGATAAAATTTAATAATTAAAAATTTTTTTCACCAAGTAACAAAAAACAAAATTTTAATTTATTAATGTTTGTATTTTGAGAACGATTTCCGAAGTGGAAATTAAAACCTGAATAAACTTGTTTTAAACTTCATTTGTGGCTTACTCCCATTAAAATAATAATTAATTTAAAATGCCACAAGAAAATAGCTTCAGAATAATATTTTGAACAGTTTGTCTCTTTCTGTCAACATTTTTGAAAAAAGATGAATAACTCAGTTATAGCTTATCCAGATTTTATTTGAAATTTTAAGCAGAAACCAAAAATGTAATAATATAAAGGATGTTATGTTAAAAATAAGAATATTGCTACTCACTTACGGTATATCCGGAAGTGGCAATTCTGTTAAAATATTTTCGTTAAAGTTTCGACCTATGGTACCTTATAAAAACTTTGGCTAGAATTTTAGGCAGCATCTAAAAATGCAATAATTGACAGGGTGTTTCATTTGAAATAACTAAATTGCTGTTCACTTTTAGATATCCCTTTTTTAGTGCCCCCAGATATCCCTTTCGAGATCCTGAAGCAGGTTACTCCACCTTTCTTTTTTTCTTTTCACCTTAGTCTATTAATTTTAATAGACCTGCTCGTCCGCATATGTGCCTAAGTATTCTTCTTTCAAAGCGGCCAAACAGTTCTTCGTCGCTTTTTACCATAGTCCATGTCTCTGACGCGTATGTCAGGGCAGGTTTAATAAGAGTTTCATATATTAGTATCTTGGTTTTTCTGCTAATTATGAATGATGTTAAGAGCTGCTTTAGTCCAAAGTAAGCTCTGTTCGCCAGGTATATTCTTCTCTTAATTTCTACGCTTACTAGGTTGTTATTATTTAGTTGTGTTCCAAGATATTTAAACTCCAAGACCCCTTCAAATGTGTGTGCTTCTGTTACCAGATCTTGTGGTGTCACTATTTGTGTGCTGTTTGTAACATTTATGTATTTTGTTTTGGATACGTTGACCTACAGTCCCATTGTCTTTGCGGCATTTTCTAATGTTTCAAAAGCCTGTATCAGGTCTCTTTTTGTCCGTGCTACTATGTTAATGTCATCTGCGTAGACCAATATCTGTACACTTCTATTGATGATCGTACCTCTGGTTGTTATGCCTGATTTCTCTATGGCTCTTTCTAGAGCAACGTATGTGTTTGAAAATACTTTGGCACTCTGCTTTGTTCGTTAACCTTGCACTAAACTTTCGAAAGAGTTGTCTTTACCAATCTTATTAGATGCGACGGAATATCTAGTTCTGCCATGGCAATATAAAGTGCGCTTCTGTCTACATTGTCATAAGCGCTTTTAAAATCTATGAAGACGTGGTGGGTATAAATTCAATATTCATATGCCTTTTCTAAGTTTGTCTGAGAAGGAAAATGTGATCATTTGTTGACTTTTCTTTTCGGAATCCACATTGGTATTTGCCTATTATTTCCTCAGTATATACTAGTAAACGATCATAAAGTATATAAGCCAGTACTTAGTAAGCCGTATTTAAGAGGGTAAAGGATCCCCTTTCTTGTGAATAGGTATTATAATACCTACAATCCAACTGTCTGTGATTTTTCCTTGCTTGAACAGCTCAGAGGGTATACGATCTTCTCCTCGAGGGTTGTTTAACCCGTTTAATTGTAAAAATCACATTAAAAACGTAATATCTATACATTTATATACACTGTACCGGAACACACAACAAAACAATGCGAATACGCATAATTAAATCTTAACACATGAATAATAAATCGGCCCAAGTGTAGGTAACGGTTACGAGACTTGCATTTATTTAATAATTCACACGTCCACAGATAAGACCACAGACCCTCTAACACATGCTCGCGGACCCCCAGCGTTTCGCTGACCATAGGTTAAGAAACACTGCAGTAGGAGACTAGTTCTAGAATATCCCAGAGTTACGTCTGAAAACTTTGCATGCATTTCATGTTGCAGCCAGTTAACTGCAGGTTATTTTCTCCAGGAGCTTTAATGTTAAAATATGTATAAATTTAGTTTTATAACGTTTAATATTTGGAAGAGAACATGTTAATGAAAATAAATACTGATCTAATATTTTTTTATTAATTTTTTACTTTTTGATGAATTCCACTTCAGTATATTAAAAGTGTTTTTAAGTGCCGGTATATACAATTATTGGAGAGAATTGTGTGATTATGTAATACAGACATTTCCGGAATAACAATGGAATACCCTTAGTAAATCGGTGGTTTAGGTTTTAAATTACCCAGAAATTACCTTTAAGGAGGACTGTAAACATTTATATCTCGAGCACATAAAAATTCTAATAAGAAGGCTTCCATATTAGAGTAAGACGTGCGAATGCCAGATACTAAATTCCTAGGTATCATTAATTCATTACCTGATGTTTCCAAAATATTTTAAGAGACAACAAAATTTTTCTAGGCACATTCCATTTATATGATAAATGTATTATTTGTTTGGTATTAATGTATGCAGATTCGATTATGCAAGATGCCATAGATAAGAAGAATGCAATTATAATAACAGAGTGAGAAGAGATGTGGGAGAATTTTTTCACGCTATTAAAGATCATCAAAATATGGGACACAAAATTCATTTGCTTAAAAAAATACCATGGGAACAAGATAAAAAATAAATTAGATATCATACTATATTATTACTTTATAGTTTATGTTGGCGTAATAGAATTATTGTAATATCATTTGCTATTTTCATATAATTTAAATAACTATATATCTTTAGGACAAAATAACTTTAGCCTTTAATATATTATGTAGGTATACTTCATCTAATTTAGATAACGACTTACGTCATGATCTACGTCAGAGATCGAAGTTGACATAGTTGCCAAAATATAAAAAAATCCTGACTCCATTTTAAATCAAATAGATCACATAATTATTGGGAAAGTATTACCATCGCTTTACAATGACTATTTAAATTCTTACGTGACATTTTTGAAATAAAACACACTAATTTTGTTCTAAAAGAACAAATTTTATTAAATAGGAAAAAATATAAAACAAGAGATATTCATTTTAAAATTCAAAATAATAAAGTACAAAAAGTGTCAACACCGCAACTGTCAAGTAAGTGTTACCAATTTATGCCAAAATTTTAACTTCGTTCGATTACAGTTACAGTGTGTTCCGAACAAATGTTCTTGATAAAAACGCTTTATAATGTATTTATACAAATTAAATGAAACATATTATTGTGTATTTCTTTAAGTTAACACTAATAGAAATTTTTAAATATTATTTCTACGCGCATATAATAAAATATGTCTAGTGGCTGTAATGCCAATGTACTTGGTAAAGTGATTCTAAAAAAGAAGACAACTACTGCATAAATATTTCGTGTTGGTATCATGTGACGTCACAAGCTATGACGCCTATGACGTGCATCGTTACATAAATTAGATGAAGTGTACATATATAGCACCATTATTAAATAGCCTTGAAAAATAACAAAGGCGATTCACAGACGAAGAATAAAATAAGGAAATATGATTACAAAATACTCGTTAAGTATTTTTACGAGATCGTATCGCTTAATTATTGTCCTAAATTTTTATTTACCTCCACGTATTTTTGTAACCTAGATTTATCTAACGCTTTATTATTGCCTAAGTGTTCAGGTGCTGTATACTATAATTATTTATGAAAAAATCTAAAATGAAAAGGGTCGGAAAAAATTTGGTGATATTTACTCTAAAATTATATTGCTTTAAAAATAGACAATAGATAGTGTTGGATACTAATAACTAAAAATAGGGATAAAGGGCCAAAGTAGATACAGAGTTTTATAAAAAAGTTATATGTATAAATTATATCTTTCTATTTTCACATTATTTTAAAATAAAGAGATATTTCTACTACAGGCAGATTTGTACTATTAATTACGCTGTCGATTGATTGTATGTATTTGTTGCTCAGTTGTATATTTGTTTAATAGAAAACCATATATTAGGGGATAGGTAGATCATTCCTATTTATTAAATTTAATGAGTTGAGTTTTTAAATATTTCATATTTCAACAAACGTCAAAATTTTGGTGAATTTGAGTCTCTAAAATTAATTGTGAGTTATTTCTGCAGTTTGTTAGTTTGTAGTCAAAATATACACCAGAGTAATACAGACACACGGTATAATCACTAAAAAATTAATATTTATTTAAACTTATGTTATAAAATTGTAAAATGATATCATTTATATTAAATTATTTGTTGTTAAAAATCTTAGCCAGCGAATTGTAAAATATAATAATAGTGCTCCGAGTGCTTCGTATTAATTCACATAATTTTCTTTTTAAAATACTTTTTAAAAAGAAATGAGATTAAATATTTAAATGTAGTTTAACCTATAGATATGTATAAATAAATCACAACTAACTGTATAAAACTGTAAAATTTTAGTATTATAAGTATACATAATAAGCAAACCTTTAATTATTATTAACAGGAATTGTACGACAAACGTTTAGAATACTTGTTTAAGCCATTGTAAAACATTAATGTTTTGTGTATAAAAAGAAAGAAAAGAAGCGTGAGTTTTGCTTCATTCGTTGCATCAAATAAAAGAAAAAAATTACTAAATTAATTGTGATAAAACTTGATACTAATTAAAAATCTTTTGTCAATTATCTGTTAAGCCACAATATTTCATTTTGAAATATATGTCGACAAATCCACTATAAGTATTAAGTAGAAGTAACCATTGTATATACAGAACAATTAAACACTTTTTAGAGAAAATGAGAAAAATAAGGATAATACAGAATAAAACTATATTCATCTAAAAATTCTTTACTCAATTTTATACAAATTAATATATGTCATGTATAGGAAGCTCTGTAGCTTAATTAAATTATAACGCAAAAGTCGCCTCTTCGACTTTTTGATTCGATTTGTAATTAAAAAAACTACAATATAATGCTTTTTGTATAAAAAATGGCGAAACATTGACATTTTTGGACATTAAATCATTAATATTGCATAGACTATCGGGTCAAATTAAATGTAGCGTAGCTTAAAATAGAGATTTTTTATCCACTTTTATAATATTGTACTCATTTTATCCTAAAATATTAATTTGATACAACAAAAAAAAAATAATTGGAGTACTGGTCTCAAAAATTTACTAAATAATCACGTTTTTTTCTCTATAGCTCGAGTTACATGTACTTCTATAAAAAGCTCATTAAACACGGTGAATAGGAGTATATCAATATAAATGTAAAAATTATCTAAAACTACTATATTCGACAGTTTAATGATAAATAGTATGAACAACATATCTTATGTATATCCTTTATATTAATGCACACACTGTTTTTTATCCTTTTTCCTATTTGACAAGCAGATCAAATAGCAGGTGGGACGATCACAGTCTTAAGAAGAAGTCCGTAGATAATTCTTAAAAAAAAAGGTTAGTTTGCCATATACTCAATAAAGACTTTCAACCACGATCATAACTAGATCATAATTAATTTGTATTTTTTTATATATTTTATTCAGTGATATATAGTATATTTCATAATAAATATACTCTTTAATTCAGATATAAAAAAATTAAAAGAAATAACATTTCTTGAAAGAAAATTTTTGTGTTGAATTAATTTAAAAAAGAAAAAACACAGAAGAGATCTTTTATTTGAATATGAGTCCGAAAAATTATTGATAATGTGTATAGAAATTTTAATGAATTTGCAATTTTAATTATACGGATATATATATATATATATATATATATATATATATATATATATATATATATATATATATATTATATATGTATATATTATATATATATATATATTATATATGTATATATTATATATATATATATATATATATATATATATATATATATATATATATATATATACGAGTATATTGAAATTTGAAATAAAACAGATATATTATATACGCTTAATACAATTTCGATGCCATTTGTTTGCAAACTGGTATTTTGTTTTTTTTTTAACAATAAAATCTTAATTTTGAAAATATTAAATTGTTAAGTTTTTAATTTTAAAACTTAATAGGGGAGGAAAATTTTAATAATAAACGTATTTATTTTTTTATTATGTTCAAATAAAATTTTCCAACTTTGACTTAAGAGTACGTGCCAATCACCTTTTGGAGAAATTAAATTTACGTCTGACTTTTGATTTGCAAGAGTGTCATTCTACCAGGGTACTTTCCTGTTGAAATTCCTTAATATCTCCGGACCGTTATCTTCAAACGCTGACATGACAAGCTCGTAAAACTATTTATGTCTAGGTCCAATGTATGCCTTATCGTCCCTTTAATCCCACCTAAACACTATACCAGGTCTGCTTCATATCCCAGTTTGTTGTACGACGATTACGTTAAGTTTCCTTGATTGGCTCATTGCCTGTTATTTTAAAACAGGTGTGTCGATGGTCTGAACTACTCACCTTGTCTAACCATGCCATTTTTACAATTCCAGTCATGTTAGTTGCGGTCATTGTTGTTAATTGCCTCCTTTTGCTGTGAAGTTACGAAAGTGATTTATTTTCTACGCTTAGTATGTCTGATGTTCCATACCAAACTGTAGTAATGCTCACCACTTTCATTGGTTCTTGTACTGCTCTAGGTCAGATAGGTCCTTGGAACTTTGGCAGATCTGTCATTTATAAGCTCTCCACGATAGACCTATTATTTTGACCTTATAAACCCAAAGCTCTTGTATCCCAACTACATTGAACCTTCTCATGACAACAATAAGTTCTGCCGAAGCTGCCTTACTATTCTTGAAACTCGCTTATAGGATTCTGATTGAAGTCATTGAGGTCTCTGATTGTCTTAAAGGACACCTTTCCAAGTTTATAATATGCCTAGAAATGAGCAGCCCTCAATGCTTTATACGAGACTTCGTCAATTGTATAGACTAGACTTTGAGAATCTTTCTCGTGGACGCGGGTGAGGATCATGGGAGGCTTGGGTATATTATTGGGATCAACTATATTTAAGTTTGCTCCCACCCACAAAGTCCTCAGCCTTTCGGTTGTCCATTTTTTTGTATACTCGTTAACACAGTTCACCCACAAAGTCCTTGGTTAGACGATGTTTTATGGACCTGTAGAAGTTCATTATGACTCCCGATAAGAGCATCATCAACTGCTTGTCCAGTTTGTTATTGATCAAGTCAACTTGAGCCCGATCTAGTTGAATATTAGGATGGATGTATGCTACCGCTATTCTGAATACTTTTTTTAGGGTTAAAGCCCCTTGGTTTTTAGCAAATGTGTTGCGAGTGGGACCAGCAATAATATTAATAATAATAATAACGGATATAGAAAGTCTTCAGAGAAAAGTACGAACACACCTCACAAAGGCACAAAAACACATTACCACGGTATTTAGGAGGACGATGACTTATTGATATAAGCGAGCAATTAGATAAACAGATTAATAATTTAAGAACTTATTTTCAGGTACAGGCGGAGACATCTACTCTCTATCGCTCGATTTGCGCAATAGATGACACAACACCGATCAACCTGAGTGAACAAGAAATGCGCATAAACCATCTTATTAAGAACGAAAAAATGCGCATCTGGATGGGTAAACCTCTGCACGGGCGACATCCGAATGAAGTCAGTCAAGACTATGTCGACAATATAGCGTCGAACTATTGGCTGACATCAGGAAAGATGTTCCCCGAAACAGAAGGTTCATTACTCGCCATTCAGTATCAGGTTGTACCAACCAAAAATTACCTGAAATATATTGTCAAAGACCCTCAGGTCCAAAACGACAAATTCCGATATGGATGTCAAGCCCAAGAAACGATCCAACATCTTACCGGAGGCTGCCAGGCATTTGCTGTAACTGAATATAAGGAACGGCATGACTCAGTAGGGAAGATCCTCCATCAAGAGATAGCTATTAAACTGGGACTTCTACAAACAAACCATCTCCCATATTATCAATACGTTCCAGAGAGTATGCTTGAGAATGACAACTACAAGCTATACTGGGATCGTACTGTGCTCACAGACCAAACTGTAGCATATAATAGACCAGATCTCGTGCTAGTTAATAAACTAATAAGACAAACAACTCTAATGGATGTGGCGATACCTAACAACAATAATCTGCATGTTAAGTACAACGAAAAGATCGCCAAGTACAGAGATCTGGAAATACAAATAAGAAGACAATGAAGAATGGAAAGTACCTAGACGATACCAATTATTCTTTCTACCACTGGAGTCATTCCAAAGAACCTCCTAGAAAACATAAAAAAGCTGGGTCTAAATGAACATATATATAAGGTCATGCAGAAAGCTGTGCTACTTTCGACGTCTAGATGCGTGCGAAAATTTTTAGGAGATACACCGACGTACCAAGTCACCCAGGACTCGATAACATGGAAAGAGTCCCACCAGAGCTCAATCCTTTTGATATCGTAGGTATCTGGGATGAGTGAATTTTCCCCTTAGAGGGAGTGTGAGCCGTATGGCTAAATCTGGATAATAATAATAATAATAAAGGCCTACAACAACTACAACTTATTATGCAGGGCAAAATCCGAGGAAAGCGAAATGTGGGAAGACGAAGAATATCCTGGCTTAAGAACTTGAGGGAATGGTTTGAATGCAGTAGTGCAGAACTTTTTAGAGCTGCAGTCAACAGAGTCCGCATCTTCTTCTTCTTAAAGTGCCCTCTCCTCAATGGAGGTTGACTACTACAATTTTAAACTCTTCTCTATCTTCAGCTGTTCTTATTAGCTGTTCAAAATTTAGCCCTGTCCATTGTCGGATGTTTCTGAGCCATGATAGTCTTTTCCTTCCTAGGCCTCTTTTTCCCTCGATTTTTCCTTTCACTATAAGTTGGGCATATTGGTACTTATTATTTCTCAGTATGTGGCCTAGGTATGATGTTTTTCTTACTTTTACTGTGTTAAAAAGTTCTCTTTCCTTGCCCATTCTATGCAGCACTTCTTCTTTTGAGGTATGTGATGTCCATGAAATTTTGAGTATTCTCCGGTAGATCCACGTTTCAAAGGCCCCTCAATTTATTACGGTTGATGTTTTAAGGGTCCACGTTTTAACTGCATATAGAAGAGTCGACCAGACGTAGCATTTTGATAAACGTAGTCGAATTTCGAGTTTTATTCAAGAATCACAAAGCAGTTTTTTTATTTTTTCGAAAGATTTTCTAGCCTGTTTTATTCTCGATCTTATTTCTTGATCAGGATTTAGGCTGCTATCGATCCAACATCCCAGGTACTTAAATCTATTGACCTGTTCTAAGATGTGCCCATTTATTGTGCAAGGTTGAGGTACGTTTTGGTTTTTTCGGATTGACATCACTTTGGTTTTTTTAATGTTTATTTTCATACCAAATTGCTCACAGGTCGAGTTGGTCTTGTCGATAAGTCGTTGTAGACCTGAGTCGGAATCCGCAATTAACACTGTATCATCGGCGTATCTGATACTGTTGATATTTACGCCATTCACCTTGACTCCATCCTTGGAATCCTCTAATGCTTCTTTAAATAGAAACTCGGTGTAAAGATTAAACAGCAGAGGCGACAGAACACATCCCTGTCTAACTTCCCTCCTAATTTCTACTTCTGCGGATGTGGAACCTTCGATCCTAACTCTGGCTTTTTGGTTCCAGTACAAGTTTTTTAAGAATTTGATGACTTTTCCATCTAAACCGACTTCTTGCAAACGTTCTAATAGTAGGTCGTGTCTTACTCTATCAAATGCTTTTTCGAAGTCTATAAAGCATATAAATATATCTTTCTGTTGGTCGTAGCATTTTTGGGCGAGAACTAGTAAACTAAACAGGGCTTCTCTCGTTCCCATGCCGGCTCTGAATCCAAACTGATCGTCTCCGATGATTGTTTCGCACTTTATATAGATACGATTATGTACGATTTTTAGTAGGACTTTTACTGCATGACTCATAAGGCTTATCAGACGGAACTCATTGCAGTGTTGTGGGTTTGGCTTTTTTGGTAGTGGGATGTAGAGTCCGCATAGCCATGATGATTTCCAACCTTCGATAGAAGATGGAACTTAAAGAAGAAGAAGTATTCGATAACTATCACGTTCTGTAATACATGAATTATAAATAGAATCGCAATAGTTAAAATGTGATAGCACCAAGGTATCACACAGCAATTTATTTAAGTCTTTGGTCAATATATGACGGGATTGAAATATAAATTTCAAATTTATATAACTTTTCTGCAAGCACTTGTTCACATGATCACCAAATCTTAAGTTATGATCTATATGTAGGCCTACGTTTTTGACAGTTGCCTTAAATTCTATCGAAGAATTATCAATGGTGATCATATGAGCAAAATCTCTCAGAAATATTTCTCTTTGTGTCACTGGACCAAAAACTATACCTACAGATTTATTGTTATTAAGCCGAAGACAATGGCTAGAAGAAAATTGAGAAACTCTTTCTAAATCATAATTAATTGCAGCCACTGCCTGTTCAAACTCATCAGGCTTAAAGGATAAGTAGAACTGAGTGTCTTCAGCAAAATAGTGCTGGTTACAGGAAAGAAAATGAGCAGGAAAGTTTGAAGTATATATACTAAATAATTTGGGACCCAATATAGAGCCCTGTGGTACCAATTTATTTGTTTTAAGATAGTTTGATGTCTTACCATTGTAATGAATAGCTTGACTTCTATTATTGAGATAACTGAATAGCATATCAGATGCCTGCTTAGACATACCAATATACTTAAACATTGAAATCAACAGAGAATGGTCAAGCGTATCAAAAGATTTGGAATAATCCAAAAAAATCAGCACTGTAATTAAGCCATTATCGCAACCACCAAATATGTCATCAGTTATTTTTAAAAGGGCACTAGTGCAGCTGTGATCTTTTTTGAAACCGGAATGATTTTCTGGCAGAATTTTATGTTTATCTAAGTGAACCTGTAGTTGCTGATTTAAAATTTTCTCTAGGATTTTTGAAAAAGTAGGTAGTATACTAATCGGCCGTATTTCAATAAAACCTGTCGGATTATTAGTTTTCGGTATCGGTACAATTTTAACAACTTTCCAATTCGATGAAAACTCTGCTCTTATAATACAAACATTGATAATATGCGTCAAATACGGTAATAAAAACGGAAGGCACATATTAATTGTTAGTATATTTATTTTGTCGCATCCGGTAGCAGCACTCTTCATACTTTTAATGACATTTAAAACGTCACTTTCTTAGACACAAGAGAAATTTGCACCGATGTCCACACGAAAATTATTATTATATTAGTTGTTAATTGTTAAATCAGGATTCATATTAGGAATACAATTTATAAAGTATTCATTCATTGCAGAAATATCACTTAAATTTTCTGATAGTTGCTTAATATTATCAGTATCTCTACCAAGACCTATCATTTTTAAAGAATCCCAAAGATCTTTTCCGTTTTTATTATCCAATTTGTTTGAATAAAAGGCTTTTTTTCTCTTCTGACAGCTAAAGTAAACATATTTCTAATCGCTTGTATTCCTCCCAAGTTTGCATGTTTTTGTATTTTTTGTATGTACTCAGTATTGTGTCCCTTTCTCTTTTCATAATACGTAAAGTATCAGTCATCCATGGTGCATAATTTTTCGAAATTTTATAAGTTACGTAGGAAGCATGACGATCCAGTAAGCATATTATATTATTAGTAAGAAATTCAACTTTATCATCAATACTCTCAATATCAAAAATATTTTGCCAAGGTAGAGACTGTAATTCTTCATAAAATATGGTATGATCTATTACCTTAAAGTTTCTGACAGTTTTATAAACAACTTCTTTCTTTTTAGTTTCTATATTTATTTTGGATATCAACAACTCATGGTCACTGAAATCAACATATTCTACGGCAATATCACGAATCGACTTTCGTTTAGTGGTTAACATATAATCAATAAGGGTTGCAGTACTATATGTGATTCTAGTCGGTTGATCTATGACTTGATGTAACCCCATTGTTTCAAAAAAATCAGAGACAATCTTAGTATCAGGACAATCCGTATTTAATAAATTAACATTAAAGTCACCAGCACAATATAATGTTTCAACCAAAGGTATAATATTAGATAGTATATTCTCTAACTCGTCAGCAAAATATCTGACATTCAATTTAGGTGGTTTGTATGCAACACACAATCCATATGATTTATTACGTAAGAATAATTCTAAGCAAAGGTGTTCAATATTGTTACTATTTGTTTGTAGAGTTTTATATTTAATTTGAGATTTGATATAAAATGCCACACCTCCGCCAGTTCCATTTCTATCTCTTCTTATCACATTATACCCATCTATACCTATATCCTTATCGGTAATGAAATTTGTAAGCCAAGTTTCACTAACTGCTAAGATATCAAAATTTTTTAAAAGGACACAGTTTTTGAATTCAATAAAATGTGCAGTTAGTGATCTTACGTTAATATGACCAAAAGTAATCATAATATATAATACAAGGAACAAATTATTTATGAATGTAATATTATAGTAATAATTATTTCATACTCATAAACTTTACATTTATTTTTACAATAACAATAGCAAAAAAAATTAATTAAAAAGAAAACAAAATAAAAAGAAAACTAGAACTCTACGTTTGTGTTTTTGTTTGTCAAAAATAGCACTCAGTTGGCCATACAACTCAACATTTTGTTAATAGCTACAAAGCAACAAATATATTTTTACTCACAGGTTGATTGGTCTAAATTTTAATCTCCCATATCCAAGCTGGTAATATGCTTCTTTGCACCACCTACACTTGAAAAAATTTGGCCTTTCCACGACCAGCAGCACTTGTAACCAAACTTATTACACGTGTATTTATAAACAGCTTGATTTTCTTTTGTTAAAAGTTCCATTACAACTAATCCACTGCCCTTTAATTTTGATTTATTTTTAAACACTAAATTTCGTTTCCATCTGTTTATAAACATCGCTGCCGTTGGTCGTACTTTAGTTCGACCGACAATTGGATCTTGTTTTTTACCAATCCGATAATAATAATTAATGTCGTTTTCGGATATTTGTATATTTAATTTATTATTAATGATTTTTACTACGTGTTGATGTAGTTGTTCTGTCTCACTCTAAGGAATATTATTAAACACGAGACCGTTTAGCAAGTAATTCTGATAATTGTGTTCCATCCTTTTCTCGGAGGAATTACACTTATGTCTTAATTTTTCTATTTCACTTTTAATATAGTTCTCACAAACTTTCATCAAAACCTCCAGGATTACGTCTGCTGGGAAACAAATTACGTAAAGTAGGTACGAGATGTCCCCTTAAAAACCGAAGGTACATTGCCCCGTTTTAATTACCTTCGATAAAGTAGGGTCCGATGATTCGATTTCTTACAATTGCAGCCCATACATTAATCTTTTGCGAGTATTGTGTATGATGCTCACGCATCCAGTGGGGGTTTTCTTTTGCCCAGTATCTACAATTCTGACGGTTAACCTCGCCATTTAACGTGAAAGTGGCCTAATCAGAAAAAATAATGTTTTGTATCGGACAGAATATGAAAGAAATTATTTCTTATCAATTTAAAAGAAACATAGTAGGCTATGTTTTTGTTAAATGTCATTATTTGTTTAGTAATTTATTGATGTTCAGTGACAGTTTAGTACTACAATATTTTTGGTATTTGTGAATGTTTTAATTATTGCTTAGATTTAAGTTAAAATAGAAATGGAGTTACGTGTAAAGCAAAGAATTAAAATACTTATGATGATTGGGTATGGAGACAGATTGCAAACTCAGATGGAAGTGTGCAATTTGTTTAATGATAAATATCCAGAAAGACCTATAACGCGTTCAACAGTCAGTAAGATTAAAAAGAAATTTCGAGAAACTGGTACGGTTGAAAATGTACGGAAATCAGGTCGTCTCTCTGCAAATGCTGATACATCATTAGATGTTTTACTTAGTTTTGAAGAAGATGCGCACACTTCTGTGCGTAAAGTTAGTCGCGATATCGGTGTTAGCAAAACAACGGTACATAAACTATTAAAGCTTAAAAAATGGCATCCTTATAAAATTTAACTTGTGCAGGAATTAAACGAAGATAATCCCGATAGAAGAACGCCATTTTGCGAAGCAATGATGGATAACTGCCACCGAGACCCTCTCTTGGTACAAAACATTATTTTTTCCGATGAGACCACTTTTACGTTAAATTGCGAGGTTAACCGTCAGAATTGTAGATACTAGACAAAAGAAAACCCCCACTGGATGCGTGAGCATCGTACACAATACTCGCAAAAGGTAAATGTATGGGCTGCAATTGTAAGAAATCGAATCATCGGACCCTACTTTATCGAAGGTAATTTAAACCAGGCAACGTACCTTCAGTTTTTAAGGGGATATCTCGTACCTACTTTACATAATTTGTTTCCCAGCATACGTAATCTTGGAGGTTTTGATGAAAGTTTATGGTTGCTACAAGATGGTGCACCTCCACATTATGCTGTAGATGTTAGAAGGTACTTAGATAAAATTTTTCCGAACAGGTGGATTGGTAGACGTGGACCTATTGAATGGCCAGCGAGGTCACCACATTTCAATCCTTTGGATTATTTTATGTGGGGCCATCTGAAGAATGTTGTGTATCAAATGAAACTAACAAATATTTAACAATTACAACAGAGAATTCGGACAGCACTAAACAATATTTCTCAAGACACAATAAACAAGGTCCAACAAGAATTTGTACGACGTTTGGATTACTGTCAAATACAGAAAGGGCTGCAGTTCGAACATTTATAAAGTCATGTATTTCATCATATTCTGTCCGCTAGACAGTAAGTATTTTTGATAATATTGTTAATTGAACTAACGCGTGACTTTATGAACACACACAAAACTATTGTATTTTTGTCCACCCTGTACCAATTTGAATCAACATGTGATACATTTTGGGGATCAGCTCAGCTAGAGTAATTAGAAAATTGAGACAAAATGGAGGTGTTACATTAAAAAAAAATGACAGTGACGTCATTACTCGAAAGTAATTCACCCTGTATATTAGAATATTATTTTAAAATACGGTAAGTTAAAATCAAAAATCGACGTGTTTCAGGATTATTTCTTAAAATGATCTGTTTAGCTATAAAAGAATTTGTTCCATACTTTACGGACACAGTGTATATGATTAGTCGTATAAAGTGAATAAAATAGATTGTGTAATAATGATTGAACTAGAAATGGGTGGATAATTTAAAAAATGTACTTTTGTACTCATGTGCTAAGAATGTAATAGAAATAGTACAATTGTACTAGACCGGCAGCCGGTACGATATATATATATATATATATATATATATATATATATATAAATATATATATATATATATATATATATATATATATATATATATATATAAGAGTAAGAAAAAAGAAGTACTTGTGACTCGTTTGGAAAAAATATAAAACTGTTTTTGATGGGTTGGAGTCAATAAAAGGGGCTATTTGTTGACTATTTTTTACTCGAGATTTCAATTGAGATTACACTTTTTATCAAGAGCTTCTAAAAAATACAAAATATCTTACAAAGTTGAACTAGAAATAAAAAATTTTTTGTTAACTCACCAAATAAAATTAGTTTTTTATATAAAACTACTTCTTACATATTAAATACAAAAAATATTAATAAAAAAATGTCTTATTCTCATAAATGTTTCTCTGAAATATTTTGATGAAGTTTCTTAAGAAAAAAAATTGAATTTGTAAACAAAAATAGAATAGCTACAAACCAGCCTAAATGTCATAAATACTAACTTAAAAATTTTTATTTTTGACATATTGTCAAAAATAAAATTTTGTTTAAAAAATTCTTCTTTGTTTAGTAACAAAAAAGAAGAAGATTTATTCACCATTGATAGATGCCCGAAAAAATGTAACAAATACATGGAAAATTCAAAATGTGATATTTTACTGACTGCATATATAAATTAAATAGAAATTATATAATTATAAATTTTGCTTAAATTTTGAATTTCTGACCTTTTGTTTAAATTATTATTACTTTTGCTAATACACACCATTTCTAAAAAAGTTCTTTTAAATTTATTACTTTCATTACATAGAATTTTAATATTATCAAAATCCATAATATGGTCTTTGTCTATTACATGCTCTGCCAAAGCACAAGATGGTTTCTTAATTCTACAATCACTCTTGTGAGAAATAATGCGATTTGAGAGATTTCTTCCAGTCTCACCAATATATTCAGCTTCACACTGAGTACAAACAATGCTGTATACTACATTTGTTTGATCTAATTTGTCTGTAGGATATTTCGTTTTGGAATATAAAGATGAAATAGTTTTGATGTTCTTTGTTGCTATTTTTATATTGTCAATAACCTTTAATGTTTGTATTAATTTAGGAGTTAATGATGGTATAAAAGGTAGTGAATGATAATATATGTTTTGATTGTTGGATACAGTGTTTTGAGATTTAGCCAAAAATGGTGTTAAGTTATTTATATTTAATAAATTAGAAAAAAGCATGTATTTGTTACATTTTTTCGGGCATCTATCAATGGTGAATAAATCTTCTTCTTTTTTGTTACTAAACAAAGAAGAATTTTTTAAACAAAATTTTATTTTTGACAATATGTCAAAAAATTTAACTTAAACTTAAATTAAACTTAAACTTAACAAAACTTAAATTTTTAAGTTAGTATTTATGACGTTTAGGCTGGTTTGTAGCTATTCTATTTTTGTTTACAAATTCAATTTTTTTTCTTAAGAAACTTCCTCAAAAATTTTCAGAGAAACATTTATTAGAATAAGACATTTTTTTATTAATATTTTTTGTATTTAATATGTCAGCAGTAGTTTTATATAAAAAACTAATTTTATTTGGTGAGTTAACAAAAAATTTTTTATTTCTAGTTCAACTTTGTAAGATATTTTGTATTTTTTAGAAGCTCTTGATAAAAATTGTAATCACAATTGAAAGCTCGAGTAAAAAATAGTCAACAAATAGCCCCTTTTATTGACTCCAACCCATCAAAAACAGTTTTATATATATATATATATATATATATATATATATATATATATATATATATATATATAATATATATATATATATATATATATAAATATATATATATATATATATATATATATATATATAATATATATATATTATATATATATATATATATATATATATATATATATATATATCAGTGCTTTTCAGAGATAAAACTATCCACCTTAAATAACTTTTGAAGCTCTAATTTTTTGGAAAAACGCAAAAACACCTCAATTAATATCTGAAGGGGGAGACATAATATCATATTTAAGGTTGCTGGAAAATGCACCCTCTCACCCCTGAAATAACCCTTTATTTTTTCTTAAATTACTTCCCCCTTTTTTTATTTTATATTTGGATTCTCCTTTTTGTACTGATTTCAGAAATGTATAATACATGATGCTTGAAGTGATTAGTTTATGAGAAAAGTAAATACAAAAGCAAGAAAATTGGATTGAAAAAAAATTATTTTTTAACAATTTTATTACACACAATTAGAACAAACATTTCACTACTAAAAATTTTTAGAATAATTGTTTAAAATGACTGCCTTTCACTTCCATATAATAGTACAATCTATTTTGAAATTCTTCTCTGTCATTGCTTAACACATCTACATTTAATTGTCGACATTCATCCTCTATTCTTTGTTGTAAATCATCTAGATATTCTGGTTGAGTAGCATAATTTTTGTTTTTAAATACTCCCATAAGAAGAAGTCTAGGGGTATTCAATCCGATGACCTAGGTGGCCAATCGATCATCTGTCGTCATTTACCTATCCAAGGACCGGGAAACGTTTCGTTTAAAAATTATCGCACAGGTAAAGCAAAGTGTGGAGAAGCTCCATCATGTTGAAATACAACCAAATCATCGGAAAGGTTATCATCATTTTCTACTATTGTTCTAACGATCAACCACTTGCCTATATAATTCAAGATACGATGCACCATTTAAGTTTCCAGTGATAAAGAAGGGTCCGATGTTGTGATCACGTAGGATACCACACCATACGTTCAACCTTTGATGATGCTGTGTGTCAAATTCGCGTACAATATGTGGATCACTCTCAGCCCAGTATCGGCAATTATATCTGTTTACCAAACCGTTTAATGAGAATGAGCATTCATCCGAGAAGCAAATATTGTTTAACAATTGTGGATTGTTAATGATGCATTGTATCATTAATTCGCAACATTCGGGACGACGATCAAAATCTTCTTCAATTACCTCTTGCACTAATTTAATTTTATATGGATAAAACTTAAATTTATGGAGGACTCGGAAGGCTGTAGAAGATGAAACATCGATTGCTCTGCTTATTGTTGACAGTGACTGTGATTGTTAAGAGTCTAAGTTAACTTACCCTAAAACAGCTACTTGGATTGCTTTTTTATTTACAAGTTCCTGTCGGTTATGTTTTTATTGCAAACTGACCCTCTTGCTCTAATTTTTTCTGCATCAGTTCAATCACACACTTATGAGTTGCATGTCCATTGTGGTGTGTTTCATTAAAAATTCTAGCAGCAGCTCTTGCACAATTATTATTTTTGTAGTATAAACCTACAATTTCTATTCTTTCTTGCAAAGTGTACACCATTTCAGTGATCAAATTGCACACGTATCAAAATAAGCTGTCACTTACAAGTTATAACAAATTGTCGCTATTAACCGATTAAAACAAATGTAAAAATAATATCGAAAACCTTTGATAAAACTTGAATAAAAAGTGAATTTTTTTGTTTCTTGGTTTTTGAAGGTACTACAAAAAGTACGGTTAAATATTGTTACGAACATGCTTTCGGCATGTCACATGTAACGGTTGCATCTCGAAACCGGTTCGAGAATCATCACCAGAACTCTTGAAGGCAAGAGAATAATCGGTCACGTGCGCGAATTAGAGGTGGGAACTTTCTAGAACATAGTAACTTAGGTATATGTATGTAACGATCTTAGGAGTAAGTTTAGTTGATAAGATAGTACCGAACTGTAAAGTTATAAATAAATATATTTATATAAATTCGAACCGCTCGTTTTATTTAAAAACGGTACAGTTGGTGTCAGGTGTGGGGTTTGAATATAAATTGAACAGTGATTTTTGAAAAAGACCTTTGGACTTTTGAAAAGTATTGTTCGTCGGGAAAATCCGCGTAGTTCAGTAGTGAACTTTGTACGAAAGAACATTTAAAAAGTACGTGTGTGCCTGATCAAAGATGCTGCTAGTAGAACTTTCAGTGAAACAATTGCGTGAGCAACTAGAAGAACGTGATGAAGACTGCAGCGGGTCCAAGAAGATACTCCAAGAACGACTGAAGACTGTTCTCAACAAGAATGGAGACGACCCAGAGACATTCCAGTTCCGGTCAGCAGAAGAAGCAGTTTTAACAAAAATAAAAAAATGTGTCGCAAATGATTAAAGAATCTTCTATAAAAAATGATAAGAAATTTGAGAATGTCTTGCAAATGATCGAAGAGAGTTCTAGGAAAAATGATGAGAATGTTTCCAAAAGATTCGATGAAACATCCCAAATTATTAAAGAAGCAGCTAGACAAAATGACGAGAAATTTGAAAATGTTGCTAGAAGATTCGACGAGACTTCTCAAATAATTAAAGAAATATGTAATCAAAACAATGGGAAATTTGAAGAAGCCTCAAGACCATTTGATCAGATGCAGAAAAATGTAAACAACGTAGAAGAGAAGATCAAACAAATAGAGACCATGATAACTAATACGAAAGTGCTAACACCCGTTAATACGGTAGCGTTAGATCCGGTAGTAAAAGAAGAATCACCGAGAGACGAAACGACACATCATATGAGATTCAAATTGCCACCATTTGATGGAAAGTCCTCTTGGTCCATATACCTTAGACAATTTGAAGCTATTGCGACAGCCAATCATTGGACAGAACAAGAAAAGGCTGTTTCCTTGACTGCTGCTTTACGAGGTGATGCTGCAGATATCCTAAGATCGATTCCTAAGCGTCAAGAAAAATGTTACCAGACCTTGTTCACTCGACTAGACAAACGTTACGGAGATGCCCATCTACAACAAGTCTACAAACTACAAATAAGAAGTAAAATCCAACGAGCAAGTAAGAGTTTGCAAGAATTTGATGCAGATACTGCTCGTATAGCGCTGTTGGCCTATCCAGAGGCACCAGACAACATTTTGGAAGAAATTGCTGTAGATGCCTTCGTCAATGGGTTGAGAGACAGTGAACTACAGAAAGCTTTACGACTAGCAAGACCGAAAGTTTTAGATGAAGCGCTCGCCATTGCCTTGGAACATGAGATAGCTAGTCAAGTTTCACGGAGCTATCAAGTACGAACCTCTAAAGAGAATGACGAACGAAACGATAAACGTCTGGAGGAAATCGTACGGAAAGTATTTCGTAACATGATGCCGAAGAGACGTGAACCCAGATGTTGGAATGGTAACAACGAAGGTCACATTCGCCACAAAGTGCAAGAAAATAATACAACAGTCAGAAAGCTAGAACAGATCGAGCAATGGGCTGGAAAAAGTCATTCAAATGCTGATGTTCAATCAAGACAACCATACAGTGCAAATCGTAATCATTGTCTTGAATTAGAAGAACGACTTTGTCCCGTGAAGCGAACTATTGTTATTAATGATCAATGGCAGCCTCAACAGCTACAAGACGCTCAAGCAGATGATTCATGTATAAACAGAGTATTGGATTGGGTGCGTCGAAGTGAAAGACCTTCTTGGCAAGACATTAGTCCATGTAGTCTCGAAGTCAAGTGTTACTGGAGCCAATGGAATTGCCTAGTGCTGAAAGATGATCTTCTGTATAGAACCTTTGAGAACGATGATGGTACCGAATCTAAGCTTCAGTTGATTGTACCTAAAAGTAAAGTGTCAGAAATATTGCGTCAGTTGCCTGACGGTGCATCAGGTGGACACTTTGGTATTACCAAGACTCTGCAAAAGGTTCAAGAACGGTTCTATTGGGTGAACTGTAAAGATGATGTAAGAAGATGGTGCCGGAAATGTGAACTGTGTGCAACTAGTAATGGTCCAGTTGGTAAAAAGAGAGCACCCATGAAACAGTACAATGTTGGTAGTCCTATGGAAAGAGTAGCAATCGACATTGCAGGTCCACTTCCAGAGACGAATGATGAAAATAAATATATCCTGGTAGCCATGGATTATTTTACGAAATGGACTGAGGCCTATGCGATACCAAATCAAGAAGCTGCTACCGTTGCAGAGGTACTTGTGAAGGAATTCTTTAGCCGATTTGGTGTTCCCCTGGAGATCCACTCCGATCAAGGGCGAAACTTCGAGTCAAACCTTTTCCAAAACGTTTGTAAATTGATTGGTGTCAATAAGACCAGAACGACACCCCTGCATCCTCAATCAGATGGAATGGTCGAGAGGATGAATCGAACGATGGGTAAACACCTGTCCAAAGTTGTATCAAAACATCAAAGAGATTGGGATCAGCACATTTATTTATTCTTAATAGCATACCGCTCGGCCGTGAATGAAACTACAGGCCAGACTCCAACCTGCCTGATGTTAGGTCGTGAAGTTTGTTTGCCCTGCGACCTAGAGTTTGGCTGCAGACCTTCCGAAGAACATGTTGCAAGCGAAGATTATGTCGACCGCCCAAAGTTAAGAATGAACAACATTCATGAACTTGCCCGACAACACATCCAGTTAGCCAGTGACAGAATGAAAGATCAATACGATTCTCGATGCAAGAATGAAAACTATGAAGTAGGTGATCTTGTTTGGCTTTATAATCCACAACGTCGTCGTGGCTTGTCTTCTAAACTGCAAAGACAATGGGAGGGTCCGTATGAAATTAAAAAGAAAATAAATGACGTAATATATCGAATTAAGAAGTTGCCGACATGTAAACCAAAAGTAGTTCACATAAATCGTCTTGCACCTTATGCTGGCTCAAATGAAACAGAAGAAGTACGAATCCTTCAACATGAGATCAAAGATAATCGGCGACCAAGCTTTAACGAGTTTATGTCAAATTACGCAGAGAGAATGAGTGCTAGATTCGGTGTGACGACAGAAGTTCAGCAGGATCTTTTTAGTGTTCCGCATAACGTCACTCTAGCCCACTGTGTTGCCCAAGATCTTAAGATGACTAAAGGAATCTCATCCGTATTTTATAAGAAATTTGGTCGCTTGGACGAGTTAAAAAACCAGCAGCCTAAAGTTGGAAGAGTGCTGAGATTAGAAGATGGTTCTCGATCTTTGCTGTATATGGTGACCAGGAAGTCGTATACAGACAGGGCAACCTACGAGGATATATGGCGTGCTCTAACTAATTTAAAGAAAATCATCTGCAATTACGACATTAAGAATTTAGCCTTACCCAAGATAGGCCATGCACTAGATAGTCTGGATTGAAAGATTGTCAGAAGCATGCTTGAAGTGATCTTCCGAGAAACCGGTGTAAGAATTACTGTGTGTTGCACTAATCCGAAGAGATCGTGTCCTTCAAAGACAGTAGACTGTTATTTCTTTCTGAGGGGTTCATGCAGATCTGGAGAGTCCTGTAGATTCCGCCATCCTGGGCCTACATATAGAGTTACTGATCGGGACGTTCAAATCTAAGAGGGGAGCAGTGTTACGAACATGCTTTCGGCATGTCACATGTAGCGGTTGCATCTCGAAACCGCTTCGAGAATCATCACCAGAACTCTCGAAGGCAAGAAAACAATCGGTCACGTGCTCGAATTAGAGGTGGGAACTTTCTACAACATAGTAACTTAGGTATATATATGTAACGATCTTAGGAGTAAGTTTAGTTGATAAGATAGTACCGAACTGTAAAGATATAAATAAATATATTTATATAAATTCGAACCGCTCGTTTTATTTAAAAACGGTACAATATTTAAAGAGTTTAAATTATGCTACAACCTATTTTGTTAGAGTCAATTAAGGTGAGAGAGATACTGTTTTGTTAACAGGAAAATTGTCTACCTGATAAACTAATCACTTCAAGCCAAAGGTATTATACATTTTTAAAATCAGTACAAAAAGGAGAATCTAAATATAAAATAAAAAAAGGGAGAAGTAATTTAAAAAAAAATAAAGGGTTGATACAGGGGGTGAGAGGGTGCATTTTTCAACAACCTTTAATATGATATTATATATACAAAAGAAACAGTGAATTCTACACTTTAAACTATTATGATTTAAGACAAATTACTGTAATAAAATATTGATTTAGAAAAGATACAGAGTGTTAAAGTGCAAATTAAAAAAAGAATTTTTCGCTAATACTTTTCATGTTTGTAAACATTTATGTATAAAAATTTACTGGGTACTTTTAAATATCAGAAATTATAATTTGATGCACACATTCATGTAGCTGATAGATGGCGCCACATATGCCCCATATGTGGCATAAATTTGCACTTACTTTTTTGCTCTTTAAGGTTCCTGTATTTTTGACAAAAAATATTAAAGATACGTTATTTTAATAAAAAAAGGTTTACTTGGTAATAACATCAAAACTCAACAGTTTTCGGGATAATCGCATTTTACAAATTAGCTGCATAATTCTGATTTAAGGCAATTACTCCAGGCAACGAAGGAAAAATAGACAAAAACATTAATACTTCTGAATTTTGGTATAAAAACTACCTTTAACAAAAGTTAATAGTTAACGAAATATAAATTAAAATAAATATATCAGCAGGATAATTAATAATTAGATTTGACAAAATAACAGAATAATATGATTTTACATCAAACACTTTAAGTTTTATGTCAAATTAAAGTGTTCGATATGTCCACCATTTTCTTTAATTCATCCGTCAATATATTCCATAAAAGACCATCTCATATTAAATAGCATCATTGGCTCTAAAGAAACTGTTGCAATATTTATTTCTTCCCATATTTTGTTGCGAATGTTTATGGGATTCTTATAGACACATTATTTTAATGCACCCCATACACCAAAATCCAGCGGATACATTCTGGGCTACGTGGTGGCTGTAATGCATAATGAATGAATATATTCTTTTGGATACATATCCAAAACTTCTGGTATATGATGGAACTACATCTTATTTGTGACAGAGGTAAAATAATGTATTCAACTGTGATGTATCTCATTCATTGGTTACTTAAATACACACATAATAACATATCGATGATATTACTTATTTATATGATTACGTTACAGCTTACGATTAACTATAATTACATCTGGAACAAATGGACTATTATGATTTATTAACGAACTAATATTATGCTGACCTAAATTACCTGTGTGTTTACTATATTTATAATAATATCGGTCATTAGACCAACAATGATGTTTTTGTAAAATTGCTGAGTCTGTAAGGTTAGATTTGTAGCAAAAGTATTATGAAATAAGACACATATTAGTTTCTAATTGTCCTAATAAAAATGGGTAAACAATTTAAGTAATGAATAATAAATATTATTTTGGAATTTTTTATGAATTAAATAGTTATATCAATATCTCACCACATTGCCAGGGAATATGACTACCACAATTAATACAACGTTCAGAAAAGTTGTATTTAAGTATGTTCTCACTGCCTTCTCTCTAGATTATGGTGGTGTACCATATTGCATAAACCACATTATTTGGGTTTTCAGCATTTTACAATAGAGAAAAAGTAATACAACGCTAGTATAAAAACTCAAGAAGCGGTAGAAAAGGGAAATTGTAAACATGATGACGACCAACGTCTGAATAGGGACACGGCACCTAAAGAAGAAGATGAAAAATCTGTTCTCCAATAAGACATTTAGCAGCCATAACAAAGAATTTTGTAATGTTACATTATCATTTTTGAGTTATTTTAATAATATAATATGAATAAACTATGAATTATGCTTATCTACAGGTATTCAGTGCTTTACCGCAGAAATATCACAACTAAGAATTATTATGCAGCTGACTTAAAAAATCCGATTATCTCGAATCGGTTGAATTTTAAGGTTACTAACAAGTATACCTTTTCTTTGTAAAAATAATGTATCTTTAAAAATTGTTTAACACAAATTAAAGCGCATTTCAAATAAATTAAGCGCAAATGTATGCCACACATAGGGCATATGTGGCGCCCTCTATCAGTTACATTAAAGTTTGTATAAAATTATAATTTATACTACTCAAAAGCATCCAAATGTAAAATTTTGTCCAAAAATATTTACAAACGTAAAAGTTATAGCGAAAAATAAAATTTTAAATTTCTACTATAACACCCTGTATCTTTCTTAATATAAATATTTTATTAAAGCAAGTTGCCTTAAATCGTAATATTTTAAAGTGCAAACTCTACGGTTTCATTTCAACGAGAATTTCAGCAATTTTCATACATCACATTCGATGTAAAATCCTTTCCAAAAAGGAACCACATAGTTCCCCAACAATGGTCATCGGTACCCTATTTTTTATTTCCAACCTTCTTTTTATTTAGATTTATAAATAAATTGACGTTTCTATTCTGTACTGTAAAAGAGTATTTTTGTCATCTAGTTGATTTTTCGTACAAAGACTGATTTTCAAAGCCATATAAAAAAAAATTTTCTCTTCGAAGTAATAGATCCCTATCTGTCAAAAATAGTTATTTTTTTTTAATTACTTTAGTGTCTCTAACAATAAAGTTAATTCTCCATGTTTTTTCAATTAAGATACATTTTTTTATTCCTTTTTCAAGACACTGCAATAAGAAGAATGTGTAAATATTTACAAAATATCACAAATCGTCAGTGCAACTTACTAGTCGTTGAGATTATTTATAAAAAGATTTGACACTTAACATTAATAGCACACATATAAAATATAAAATAATGGACAAAATACATTCTAAAATTTTAAAATTTTAGGTAAGAATGGTTTATGACATCTTTTAATGTTGTGTTTTAACTCTAATGCATAGAGAACAGAAAGAAAAAACAAAATGATTAAAATGTACTAAGGTGTTCTTAATGTTGTATTAATGGATGTAATATAATAAACCTGTCTTAATGGTATGCAACATGTTATGCATACAGGTGTATTACGGCGTGTATATGTAGAGGCCAGTATTTATGCAAGATGTACTAAATTTTATGAAATACATTTCCAAGAAAATACGTTGTGAATGTTTTTCTTCTTTTGCTAAAATATAGGAATCTTCGAAATTAAATTCATGTTTCAACGTTAATGAATGTTTTGTAAGTGCACATGCATTTATTTTGTTGGTTTTTATGTCGCTACGATGTGAGATCACCCTACTGTGAAAGTTACGAGATGATTCTCCGATTTATTCGTTGTTACAATTAGTGCAAGGTATAGAATAAACAAGATTTGATGACTCCTGTATTCTGAAAGGATATTTTTTGTTTTTGTGTATAACTTCGATACTGTTTTCACATTCTTAGATGTAGTTTTTTAGCCACTAACATTTTTGAAAATGTTCATTAGCTTGTGTGTCAGAACTGAAATGTAGCGTAGGCAACCATAAGTTATTTTAGATGGTATCACTGATGTGTTGTATGTCAATGTCAATTGTAGGACCTCATTATATGTAAATTTTGGTTGTAAGAAAATTACGAAGGAAAAGGAGAACCGAAAATGAGTTTATTTAAAAGCCCTATGGGATAAGAGTTTTTTTGTAGTATAGATCTCAACTTTTTTAGTCTCTTTTTAGACGTAGACCCTAGTTTTAGGGCCAAAACCAAATTTGTTTTCATCTTAGATAGATGAAGAGAATGAAAGTTTATGAAACGGTTAATAAAACAAGGTTTACGATACCACTCCGTCCCTAGCATGCCATCACTGCCACGATGGATACGCATGTCTAAAAAAGGAATCATACTATCAGCCTCTCTCTCTCAACCGTAAACTTTAGGTGTTCACACTGACCGTTAAATGTGTATAAAACATCAGTTACTTTGTTTTCAAGGACCGATAAAATCAAATCATCTACATATTATTTAATACAAGGCATGTGAAATGGTATCTTTTCTTTACACGTTGGTGTAAGTTCATCCAAAACAAAATTACATAGTATGGGGAATATTTTGCTGCCCATTGGAGTGCCAAAGATTTGTTTAAAAAATTATAATTAAACAAAAAGATGTTAGAGTCAAATATAAATGTTAAAATTCTCGGTGATGGCATGCTAAGTACGGAGTGGTATCGTAAAGTCACACATCGAGTTCAGGGACAAGGGACTAAAAAAGTTGAGATCTATACTACAAGAGAACTCTTCTCCCATAGGGCTTTTAAATAAACTCATTTTCGGTTCTCCTTTTCCTTTGCAATTTTCTGACCTCCAAAATTGTCGTAATAATGAGGTACTACAATTGATATTGACATACAACATATCAGTGATACCATCTCAAATAACTTATGGTTGCCTATCATTCCAGTTCTGACACCTAAGCTAATGAACATTTTCAAAAATGTTAGTGGCTTAAAAAATAAAACTAAGAATGTGAAAACAGTATCGAAGTTATACACAAAAACAAAAAATTCCTTCACAATAGAGTAGTCATCGAATGTTGTTTATTCTATACTATGCACCAATTGTAACAACGTATATATCAGAGAATCATCTCGTAATTTTCACAGTCGGGTGATCTCGAAACATGAATTTAATTTCGAAAATTCCTGTATTTTGGCAAAAGAAAAAAAACCAAAACGTGTTTTCTTGGAAATGTGTTTCATAAAATCTAGTACATCTTGCATAAATAAAAAGTCTGACATAGATAAACTAAGAAACATTTATTGTTATTTACTGGAAAAACATCAAAAATAAAATAAATACTTACCTCTACATATACACGCTATAGTTTATATTAATACAACATTAATATGTTGTATTAATATAAACTATATGTATATATATATATATATACATATTACATATACATATATATATATATATATATATTATATATATATATATATATATATATATATATATATATGTATATATATATATATATATATATATATATATATATATATATATATATATATATATATGTATATATATCAAACCTAGGAAAAACTAATTCAGGCAAAAGTCGAAACTTAATTTCATGAAATCGTTGTTTGACCAGTCAAACTCCGATCAGCTATTAAAACTCCATAATTTGTTAGATTAGGGGCCGATTGTTCGAACACTAATCAAAACTTGATTGTAATCAAATATTTAATTACAATCAAATACGTCACAGCAGCTGACAAAATTATTAAAAATTTTCATATTATTATTGATTTGTAAATAAAAACATACATTAACATCAAAAAGAGTTTAATTATGGTTATGTAAACGTATTTAATTTTAATTAAATATTTGATTACAATTAAGTTTTGATTAGCGTTCGAACAATCGTCCCTAGGTTTAATAAAACATGATTTTTTAATTGGTTGACCAGACTGGCTATATTGACTAGCTATATATTTGAATTTATTTTTGAAACAGCGTTATGAAGGGCAATGTATGGAGTAACCTCCAAGTACGTGCCACTCCAAACTGTTATAATTTTATTATGATTCTTTTAAGGTGCAAAAACGGGTATTTTTATTTATTTTGTATTAAATCAATATTTAAGGGTAAAATCAGTATAACATTATAAAAGTTCATACAATAATATTTGATGTGAGCTACGCTAGATTAAATTTGTCAAAATTTAATCTAAATTTAATCTAATCAAAATTTAAACTTTTGTAAAAATTCCGTTTTTATGCAAAAAGCATAATGGTGTAGTTCTTTTAACTACAAATCCAATGAGACTAAGATCCGATCGGTCAATTCCTGTTTGAGATATGTTTAAGTCTTTATAAATGTTTATAAATTTTGCAGGACAAGAACTTTATTTTTTAAGATAGAGATCTAATTTTAAACGGATTCTCTTCATTGTCGATTATATTTTTTTGTAGAAATAAAAATATTTGCTCAGTACGTTGTTCTACCCCTTATTTATTACTTTGCAATAGGGGTCACATTTGCGTACCTAGGTTGCCTGGATCTTGACGTATGAGGGGTCATTAGAAAGGGGATAGCTCAAGAAGTAAATAATAAAGGGTTGGGGTCAGAGGCTCAATTGTCAAGAAGACCATAAGCTTATAGTTCCTGAACAATTTAAAATATTGTACGGTATGTCATATGACAAAATTTAGGGAATAGAATAGGATGACAAAGAAAAGTCAAATATCACAACATGCCAAAAGGATTTGGGCATGTCGTCTCATCTCGTCTCATCGTGACGCGTTAGGTATGATATGACAAGATTTATCTAATAGAATAGAATAACAAAAAAAATGTGTAATTGTCACAAGTTTTATTATTATTAAATTGATTGACTAAATTTAAATTTAACAAGAGAAAAGTATATTTAATTAGAGTATCAAAAGACGTTTGATTGAAGAGGATATACATTAAAAAAAAAATAGAAATACTTAAAGGAAGACTTTCATAATCAAATAGAGATAGTACTCAAAAATATTCCCGAATACGATGTAAGAATAGTACAAGGTGATGCTAATGCAAAAATAGGAAAAAAAAAAATATACTTACCATCCATAGGAAAACATAACTTGCATGAAATAACGAACGAAAATGGTCACTTTTAGATTTGCAAATAGATTTTGCAAAAGAAAAAATGATCATTATCAGCACTTACTTCCAACACACACGAAAACACCAAGTGACGTAGAGATCGCCAGATGGGAAAACTATAAAACAAATAGATTATGTACTCGTCGAAAAAGTCATCGAAAATGTATAAACAACATAAGAGCATACAGTGGATTAGATGTAGACATAAATCATTTTGTAGTCGAAATACCAATCAAGCAGCTTATACCAGTTCTTGCAAACCAGCAAAAAAACACAAATCAACTAAACCTAAAAACTATTAGACTACTGACAGAAAAAAAACAATATAAATATAAAAGATAAAACACTAGAGAATTAGATAATATTGTAGAACATGGAAATATTGAACAAACATGGATACAAATGAAAGTATGTATGATGAAAGTGGCGCAAGACAGTACCTAATGGAAATATAAAAGATAAATAGAAAGAATGGTTTAATGAGGAATGTAAAATAAAACAAGATAAACGAAATAAATTAGGACATAAATTACAATAAATATAACATATAAAATTAAATTATAACATAATAAATAACACTACTGCTGATAGCCAGAAATAACCATGAATTAAAAGAAATACTAAATAATAGAGGTATACATACATAACAAAAAGACCAAATATATAAAATGGAGAGAACGAGAATACATACAAGAAGAAAGATTCTATTAACTAGGAGCGACATTTAACAGGAAACCAAAAACAACCG
The DNA here is from genome assembly GCA_918026665.1 of Diabrotica balteata. NCBI lineage: Eukaryota > Metazoa > Arthropoda > Insecta > Coleoptera > Chrysomelidae > Diabrotica > Diabrotica balteata. The sequence continues at coordinate 74,395,315 of OU898279.1, forward strand.
AAGAAATCCAAACAAGAATTATTGCTGGTAATCGATGTATCTTTGCTCTAAATAACTTATTAAAAAGTAAAAAACATATCTAGAACGGAATCTAGATAAGAATATATAAGATAGTAATAAGTGACAGTGATTATATGCGAGTGAAACAAGAACGATGAAAAAATCAAAACAAGTCATGCTCAAAGTGTGGGAGAAAAAAATCCTCAGGAAAATATTTACAAGAAAGCTATGAAATGGAATGCGGATACAAAGACCAAATATAGAACTAGAGATGATGTATGGAGAACCAAATATCGTAGGGATTATAAAATCACACAAATTAAAATGATTGGGCCATATCCAAAAGATGCCAAACACGACATTACCCATAAGAATACTAACGGGAGAAATAGGGAGAAAGGAAAGGAAAGATAGGCCGACAACCAGATGAAAGAAAAGGTTAAAAAAGACATAGAAAAACTTAAAGTTCCAAATTGGAAGGACAAAGCAAAAGACAGGAAAAAAGGAAAATAATTGTAAATCAAGCTATGGGCCTACTAGGCCTGAAGAGCTAAATTATATAATTAACAACAATCTGCCTTTCTGCACATAATTTTCTAATTTTCTCCTTTTTAATAAATTCTAATACTAAAATTCCTATACACACAGAGTGCATATTTTATCTGTTTGGATCATTCCTCTAGCAATCGCCTCCGGTTTTTTGTAAAGAATTCAGCAGTTTATGTTTTCTCTTTTATATATTACACTTACAACTATAAGAGAAAGCGTCTAATATATGTTTATATATATATATATATATATATATATATAATATATATTATATATATAATATAATAATATAATATAATATAAATAAAGTTTATATAAGTGAAACTCTTTGTTCTTTTATCAAGCTTTCGCAAAATTTATTTGCTTCTTCAGGATATGCTAAAATATGGTATCAGTAAATACTATGAAATTAGAATTAAAAAACATTGTATAAAACTAGTATAAAAATGTAGTTTATATAATACCATGCGAAAATTCCAATGAAACTAATATATTAAGACGTGAAAACCAATTAAATAAAAGAAAATTCTTAAAAATGGTGTGCATAAATAAATATTAATGCGTAAATAAAAAAACTGATATTGATAAACTAAGTAATATCTATAATTACATTCTGTCTCATGAAAATTAATACTATAATTTTCTAATATTGGATTTTCTGACTATAAATAGTATAATTTCAAAAATTAAAGAAAATTTAAATAAGTATTCATATTTGGCGCCACTTTGTACATAACCATAATATCAATCGAGAACTAGTTATCAACAACAAAAAATATAATAAACAGAAACGAGTGTCTTTCTGACATAAATCAAACATCAATATAATAATCAATGTCACAATGAATTTATACAAAATTAAATAAAATTAAATATTGTACTTACATAAATATATAATTTGAATAAGTTAAGTTTTAATGTTTTGTCAATTTAAAAATTTAATGGATTAACCTCATGTTTTAAGTTTTTATACTACTTTTATACAATGTTTTTTTAATTCTAATTTCATTGCTTGATAAAAGAACAAAGAGTTTCACTTATCCTGCCCTATTAATGACTGCAACCTCAAAATAAAACTTTATTTTACATAACGTGTCAGTCAATAATACCTAACATATATATATATATATATATATATATATATATATATATATAATATATATATATATATACAAAAGTTGTCCATACTTCAAAGCAATAAATGAGCGATTTAAACATTTTTAAAGCAAATATTTTTCTATACAATATATATATATATATATATATATATATATATATATATATATATATATATATATATATATATATATAAATATATATATACATATACATGTATATGTATATATATATATACATATATATACATATATAATATATATATATATATATATATATATATATATATATATATAAATGTTCCTATATAAAAATAAATAAATAAAAATATAATTGACCAAGAAGAGAGGTTTAGAATTAAATTTTTATATTTTTTATGTTCTGTCTCTGCAAAAATTATGGAATGTTAAGAATTTTTATAAACAATTAAACATATCTCAATAAAAACTTAATGGATCGAATCTTGCAAAGTCTCATATATCATATGGTATATCATATATGATGATGATAATAATTTTTGCACAAAAAAAAGAATTTCAAAAATAAAAAATGGTTAAAGTATTTAGAGAGTATTTTGCGTCACTCATTAATAATCTTTTTTTTGCTGTTTAATATAGCTTAGTCAGTTGTATCAATATTAATTTTTATCAATCTTTAAATACCTTGAACACTTAAATGTTTTCCCTTTTTTGTCAAATTCTTGATGTAATTTAATTGGCATAGTGACGTGTTGTATAAAACTTATACATGATCATTTATAATGGTATTGTCAAAACCCGGAATTGAATTTTGAAAAATACAAAAATTAAAATATTGCAACTAATACGAAGCAAATAGAAATAAAGAAATATAATTGAAAATTAGGTACATTTTTATTGATATTCAAACAAAATGTAAGGACGCCATAAAAGTTAAATGTTAGAATGTTGTTGAAAGAACATAAAACCTAGCGGTAAACACAGTTGCATAATCATTATTAACAGTAATTTAGACTTGAAAACATTTTCTTAAGAAAGAATTTTTTCAGTAACATTTAGTTAACAGTTAAGGAAGATTTGAATAGTTTAAATACTATTTATTTTATTGAAAATGAAAAAATACATTTGGCTGAAAAAATTTTTAACAGCACTTCACGATCTAATTAATCTTATTGCTACACATTGTATATCCTTTACTCAAAATGTGGCACTTGTCAATTCACTTCACTTAGATTTTTTACATTATTTTCATATTGGAAGACTTCAATGCTCGCGCTAGCGATAACTCAATCCCGTTACTCAAATTCAACAACGTAAGCACTAGAAGGAAGACACTGAATGACAAAAACTTACCAAAGGTTATTCCAAAGAGTAGCAGCAAAGAATCACTATGAATGAACTGTCAGTTAAACGTTGAAGCCGCGTATATACTCGGCCTACATCCCCACGGATCGCTAACCTAGATTTTAGACGATTGTGGCCCCAGGGGAAAGAGCCCCCTCTCTCCCGTTGACTGCAGTCGGCGGAGTCTTTTGACCACTATCACTATCGTGTGTTGTCTTCATGAAATTAATTGTGAGCAAGTCTTTTTTCTACACTTATTATATGTAAAATGAAAGAATGTAATCTATTTAGTTATTTGAGTATAGCATATTATCAAAAATTTTTTGGATTATTAGATCCTGGCAGAATTTATATTTTTGTATATTAATTTGCATTCATTGAGATATGATATATTAGGGATTATTCGTTTTATAAAAAAAATGTTGTAGGTATACTTTAGGCAAATTAAGGAACGAACACGAAAATAAATTTAAAGTCTAACTCAAAGCAGATATTGGAATTTTTTTTGTTTATTTTTGGCATAGACTTTAAATCATTCAATCACTCATATCAAGACTTAACTATTTAGATAATTTTTAAAAAATGATTAAGCTATAATCCAGTTCATGAAATATTAAAACTAAAGTAGTATTTTTTTTGTACAATATGCGATAATTAAGTTTAATTTCCACTTTTATATATTAGTTTGTTAAAGTTAATTTAAAAAATAATACTGTTACTTAGAATAAATTGTAAATGTCTCTTATTTTTCATAATCCCATATTTTTATTTAAAATTGTTTGTCAAATTGACAGAATATTGTATTTAATTCGACAATCTATATACGGGTAGTTTTGTATTCATTGACCTAAATCTCATTTTTTTTATTCTTCGTTATCACATGCTTTTGAGCGTACGAGATATACAAGAATTAAGTTATTTTTAATATTTTTTTGTTTTTCTAAATTTTCCTATTTCCGAGGGTTTCAATCAACATGTATACCTACTTCTTAACTGATAATTATCTATGTATAAGTTTCAACTGTATTAATTGGTAGTTGCAGAAGCACTAATTTACCATCAAGGTTTTCATATTCCTGCCAATTTCTAAATAGGCTACAGTTAGTTAATATAAGTGTGTCAAAATTTCTTCAAAGGCTGCTGTCAGTTAATGTAAGTGACAATCAAATTTTCTTTAAAGTCTTAAGTACTAATTTTTTTACATAGTATAGAAAGGTCTAAGTCTAAGGGATTACGGCGTTTTATTCTCATCTCCTCGGTCGCTTCAGTAGGTAGATCTTGGGCAAGCGTATTTGGATGGTTCAGTAGGCTATTTTTGTACGTTACTATATGAGACAACGGTGTCTTTGATGTTTCGGATTTGAAGGTCTCGATGTATAACATAATTGGGCACATACCACGGTGAATTGGTAATATGTCTCAAAACTTTAGATTGAAAACGTTGAAGTTTCAGCAAGTGAGAATTAGATGCCGTAGACCATATCTGTATACCGTAATTCCAAACTGACTTTAAAATACATTTATAAAGTAATAATTTGTTATGTAAACTTAATTTGGATATTTGGTTCATCAGCCAATATATTTTCTTGTATATTAATCCTAGTTGAAGTCGCTTTCTTCAGATGCGCTTCCCACAATTTAGTCGGCTGTCAAAATGTACCTTCAAGTATTTAATATCACTTCTTCTGGGTATTATGGTATTGTTTGTACGCACACATGGTACACTTCCTGCGTAAAGTAAATGTTTTATGTACTGATTTGCTGCCATTTACTTTAACTCACCACAGTTTTAACCATTTCTCTAGACCACTTAAATGAATTTGTAAATTTTGACAGGCTGTAACAGGAACCGAGCTAGAAGCCATTATTACAGTATCGTCTGCATATGTAGCAATTGTGCTTTTACTCTTGTGGAAATATCTGCCGTATAGAGTAAGCCGGTCGTCCTTTGGATGCGTTTTTGTCCGAATTGCATTCGTCAGAAATCGGATGAAGAAGTGCGAATCAGCCCGTTTTATTGATCGTACACCTATTAAAGCACAAGCGTCTATTCATACTTTGTTACAATTCGTCTTCGATGCTCGCGCATTCATTTAATGTCAAATATTTTATTAGGTTATGCCTGTCAGAGGTTTGTTGTTCATATTCACAGGATTTATTCCTAGATAAGGTTCTGATATATGATTTATTTCGTTTTTGTGTTTTGTAATTATTGTAATTAAAATTTATTCAATATAAGGTTGAATGTTCGAATAATTAAATTTTGAGGGTATACAAGGCAACTATCGAACACGGTGATTAATTTAATCTTGCCCAAGTACTTTCAATCAATAGATCATCTTCAGGGGCATTTCGTCAGTTGTGGCCTATCCGACATAGTAGAATGTCATAAATGTAAAATTTGGACATAACAATACAAAATACAATACACTAAGACAAACAAACACTTTAAAATTTATGAGGAGAAGCTACATGTTGTATAGCAGAATCTGTCTCCGGCTTCTATACAACATGATTAATTGTAACGATTTTTTTGTTTCAGTTGATGAAGTAAAAAATAATGGAGGGGGCTGTGAGACACATTTCGAAAGGACTTCAACAAGTCAAAAAACAGAAATCTGGAGATGGTGCAGAATCGTTAGTTATGGAAATGTATCTCCGCAGAAGAGAAATAATAACAACTCTTCTTTCGAGACAGAATCGATATTGGAAGCTGTAGACAATGCATACTATCAATCAACCATTCAGGAGTTATCACAGCAAATTGTAAATACAGATATACACCAGCCATCCACATCTGGTAATAAAGTTACAAGTACCTTCAGTACACCTAGTAAGACAACTTTGCAAAGTAAAAAAACCACAAAAAATCATCTGAAATATGCTAAGAATTCCGAGACAAATTCAATGGATGACAATTTCCTCAAAATAGAAAGAGCCAAATTGGAAATATTGTCCCAACATAAAATAGAGAAGACAGTGACGGGGAAGGCCAATTCCTACTGAGTCTCCTACCCTTTTTAAAAGCTGTACCTCAAAATCGACAATTGATGATGAGAAGTAGGTTGCAGCAAGTATTTCTTAAAGAAGAACAATTATCTACAAGCACGCGAACCGAGCAGCATATCTTTCCAATGAAACAATTATATCAACACCTTTGCCCTCTCCAATGTCTTATACGGACACCGATTCCTCCAGAGCGTCATTCTATCGTAATGCTCTAATATCAATACCAAATCATTATTCATCTTTAGACCTCACAATATTCAAATGTAAGAAGAGAAGATGTTTCCTATCAACAGCCGTTTTCCATTGAGATCTGTAGTTCTCACTTCAGCGCATAAAACTACTGTATTTATAATTTACCTTAAAGTCACACTTAATCGTTCTTCTGGCGAAATGTTCTCACGGAAATTCGACATTTTCTTTTATTAGTTCTCTTATGGCATCTAAAATATAGTTAAATGTAAAAAAACACAGAAGTTAAAACACTTCACACATGTGTATTGTGGTATAAAAACAAAGAAATATTTGAAACTTTATAAAAGTGTCGTCAACATTTAAATTCTGGCAGAACGTTTTCAATCTGAACTGATCATCCTCAGTGCCTTGTGTATTCGTTGCTAACAGTAAAGTTGTCTATAAGACCTCCATGTATGGATTTACAGTATTCCAAATTTTACATTTAATAATGTTTTGACTCCAGGTCGATGTCGACTCCAGTCGATAAAACGACACAGACCAACTGGCCTGTGTCGTGTGTCGACTGTCGATCTGTGTCGTTTCAACTGACAAGTACCACGTGCTAATATTCGAGCAGGGAGACATGTAGTCCCTAAAGTATTTTTAAAAATATATCCACTGTCATCGACCTGGAGTCAAAACATTATTAAAGGTAAAATTTGGAATACTGTAAATCCATACATGGAGGTCCTATAGACAACTTTACTGTTAGCAACAAATACACAAGGCACTGAGGATGATCTGTTCAGATTGAAAACGTTCTGCCAGAATTTAAATGTTGACGACACTTTTATAAAGTTTTAAATATTTGTTTGTTTTTATACCACAATACACATGTAAGAGGTGTTTTAACTTCTGTGTTTTTTTAAACGCTAAGCTAACCACAGGAACACCTGTAGGAAAAAGAAGTAAAGGCCGACCGCGAATTAGGTGGTTAGATGGAGTAGAAACCGACTTACGAATATTAAAAATCAGAAGATGACAACATGTTGCCAAAAACCGAACAGAATGGCGACGAATCTTAGAGCAGGCCAAGATCCACAGAGGATTGTCGAGCCAAAGATGATGATGATTTTTTAAACGATGGTATACAGCCAATTACGGGGTTTTTTCCCATTAATTTTATAGTTAAGTTATTTTATAGTTAAATGTATCCAGATTTATGCGATAGTAATAAAAAAATCATCGGCTTTCCTCAAGGAATTTTGCTTATTCGGTAGATGACATTGTTGATCTTCTCCATAATGAGGTATGAACCTTCCCAAAACTGCTACAACTTGGAAGAACAACCATTTCGCTTTTCGGGATTAAAGAGCCAGACTTTATCGTTCTTCTTAAAGCAACCCTTTTCGGTTTGTGTATTGTACCGTTTCTTCATTCGGTCGCTAGCGATCTAAAGGTGGGAACGGACCAAGTCGTGTACATCGTCCATTCTTCTTCGTAGTTCTATTACAAAATCTTAACCCGCTACATCTTCTCCAGGTCGACACCCAAACTCTAGATCACAAGGTAGTCGCATCTCGCGTCCTAATAGGACTCTGGCTTGTGTCTGGCCTATTGATTCGTTAACAGCAGATCTGTAGGCAATTGTGAAGAACGGAAGATATTGGTCCCAGTTCTGCTGATGATCGGACACCATCGTTGTCAAATACTTGCCAACTGTCCTATTCATCCGTTCTACCATACTATCAATTGCGGATGATATGCTGTATTTCTTGTTTTCTTAATGCCTAGTCTATCACATATTCCTTGGAATATATCGCTTTCGAAGTTCCTGCCTTGGTCCCTATGCATCTCCAAAGGCACTCCAAATCAGCTGATATATTCTTGGATCAACTTATCTGCAATGGTGGCGGCCTTCTGGTCTGAAAGTGTGTAAATCTAGACACACTTAGTGAAGTAATCCATTACTACCAACATGTACTTCCCTCCATTTTCACTTTCTGGAAATGGTCCAGCAATGTCCAAAGCTATTCTTTCAAACGGGCTTACCCGGGGGTAGGGCCCGTTACTCGTAGCACAAATAGTACTACTGCTAGAAGTTCTCTTCTCGTGACGAAATAATTCCGATCAGGTTTTAAAAGAACTTTACTAAAATATCCAAGAACTCGTTCCTGTCCTCCTTTAATCTGGGACAGTACTCCTCCAATTCCCACGTTACTTGCATTTGTTTCTAAGATGAACTCTCCTTCTTGCAGTAAATACCCTAAGATTGGTGCTGCGATTAAATGCTTTTTCAAGGTCTCAAAGGCATTTTGTCAGTCTGTATCCCAGCGGTAATCTCTTGCTTTCTCTGTAAGTTGCTCGTTAATGGCTTAGCGATATTCACGGCTACTCCTTCTTTACTGACTATATGACCCAGATAAATGATAGCTTTAAGCGTTTTCTAAATTTTTCAGATGGTCTTCAAATGTCTTTCACAAGAAGATTATATCATATAGATAAACCAGGCATGTTATGCAAGACAACCCTCTCAACACATTTTCCATAAACCTCTCAAATGTCGCAGGAGGGAGCATTACAGAGTCCAAATGGCATAACGTTGAATTGCCACAAGCCAGATCCTGTGGTGAAGGTTTTTTTTTCTTTATCTACTGGGTCCATTTCTATCTGCCAGTATCCAGACTTCAAATCCAAAGTAGAAAATAATTTACTTCCAACCAATGTGTCCAACGTGTCGTCGATCCGAGGCAGAGGATAACTATCTTTCTCGGTAACGTTGTTCAGCAACCGGTAATCCACACAAAACCTCGCCGTTCCGTCTTTCTTTTTAACCAGGACCACCGGAGAGACCCATGGGCTCGTAGAAGGTTCTATCACCCCGTCTTTCTTCATTTCCTGAACAATCGTTTCAGCTTTCTCTTTTTTCGCCTGTGGTAATCGTTGAGCTGTTTGACGAATTGGCTTAGCATTACCAGTATCAATTTTATGCTTAACAACGGTAGTTCTTCCCGTCTTTCCTCCTTTCGGTACGAAAATATCACGATACTGCCGAAGAAATTTCCTTAGTTTCTTTTTGTCAATCAGATTTAGAGACTGTCCAGCAACTGCAACCATTTAGTCGAATTTGTCGTTGGAATTATCAGATGTTGTCGTTTGATGGATTATGGATGTCAAAAGTACACAAGTTCCTACTTTTGTCTCTTTCTTGATGGTCACTGGATAGTTATTGACATTAATAAGTCTCACAGGTATTTCTTTAGCCGAATTCACCAATTCCTTTCCAATTATGATTCCTTGGCCAACCTTGTCGTCATGGTTCCAAGGTTCCATCATAACAGGTGTCCCTTCGTTAACAATTCCCTGTAGTCGCGATACTATGATCGTTTCACTTCTCGCAGGCACAACTGTATCTTCTTTAACGGTTGCTTGCATAGTTTTGTCACCATCTGGATGAAGAAATACCTCCTCGTTACCAATATTGATTACCTTATTCTTAAAATCCAATTGGAATCCATGCGTATTCATTACGTCCATTCTTAATATAACATCCTCTTCGATGTCAGCAACTATAACAGTATGGACGAACTTTTCTGCTGCAATTACTAATTGTACCTGGATTTCTCCATGAATGCTGGCATTCTCACTTGTAGCGGTCCGAAGTCGCAACATCGTTGGTAACATTTTCTTACGGCTGTTTATAACTGTCGGGCGTATAATGGTCTGGTCGCTCCGGTATCCACTAACAACCATTTTTTCCATTTATTTTTCCATCTACATATACACTATCTTCACATTTCAAAGAAGCTATTAGTATAAGAGAGTCTTTGCAAAAATTCTGGGGTCGAAGCTGCCTCCTAAGGCCGACCCGTTCTAGTTTTCCTGATGGTGAGTTTCTTGATTTGCGTCGTACCTAGGGTATTTACAGGAACTTCCTACGTGTCCTATTTCGCCACAATTCCAGCATCTTATGGTTTTCATCATATTAATGAGCTGGTCAAGTTTATCTTCATCTCCTTCCTCTTTTGCAGTTCTAACTTTAGTGTACCCGCCAGAGGCCTGTATAGCTGACTCTTATTCGAGGGCGGCGGATAGAACATCAACCAGCCTCTTGTGACGGGCTAATCGCAGTGTTCTCTGCGTTTCATGATCACGAATACCATCAATAAACGTTTGAACGGCCAACTTTTCCATCATATCTTCAGGAGCTGTTGGATAAGCATATCGTACTAATCTGACAATATTTACCTTATATTCTTGAAGAGCCTCTTCTTTCTTTTCGTATCGCATATTTAACATCTTCTTAAAATGTACTAAATCATCCGTCTCCTCTACGGCTATGGTCTGAAGCACATCTAAGGCATCTCCTCGAAGAGCGATAGTCAGGTTTACAGCCTTTTCTTTTTCAGACCATCCATTCGTTCTTGCAGCTGATTCGAACTGCTTCATTTAGTTGTTCCATGACGATTTTCCGTCGAAAGTTGGGACTTTCACGTGAACAGAACCTCCACTTCCTTTAAATTTCGCCCGTGTTTCCAACTTACATTTCGTCTTGTCTTCTTTTGTCTCTACTGTAATTGGATTGTTTTCTCTCTCTGTTTTCCCTGTTTCCTCTATCTTTTTTGCAATCTCTTTCCCTATCTTTTCTTCGAAGGCCAACATATCGGCAGCAACTTGGTTTATTAACGAAGACATTCTATCGTCGAGAGCAGACATCTCAAAAGTGACTTTAGAGATTTCCAAGGAGATGTTAGCAGAAACTTTGCTTTCTAGAGAAATCTCGTTAGAAACTTTGTCTTATAAAGAAGCGATGTCTCCGGAAACTTTGGCCATCAGAAGAAACTTTCGAAATATCGTCAGAAACTTTGTTCTCTAATGATGCCATGTCACCAGAAACTTTCGAAATCGACGAGATGACCGCAGCATGTTTGTCTTCAAATATATAAGCTTCTGGATCCAAACCTTTTTCTTTTAAAGCGTTATTTAGTCGTTGGACTAAATCAGCCTTTTTCCGGTAGAAGATAATTCTCTGTCCTCGATATGTCTTTTTAAATCCGTAACTGTGAGCTAATAAATCGTAGTCATTTTTACAATTCACTTCTGCCACCACTGTAGTATTTTTATTAATTCTAATTTATTGTCTTTATTTATTATCAAAGGTTCTATTCATAACACTCATAAATTTATTACAGTATTTATTAATGTTCACTAATTTATCACAGTATTTATTTATATTTATTTCCGCGTACAATTATATCTCGATCTAAAAACTCGACTTCAGATTCAAAAACTAACTATCTCCTTTCAACAAAATTTCCTTAAAAATATAAAATGCAGTTAATCGAGAATCCCTTCGAAATTCGGACGGTGACCTCGACTAGTATGAAATGAATCGCACAAAATAGAATTAGAAAGAATATGTTTACAGTTATGAGTCATAATTATCGTAACAATACCCTGAGGTACTCCCGATAGAAATATTAACCTGGAAGTATCAATTGCTAAGATAGTGTGGGGGAACGTTTGTCCACTGTCAACATAAACTTTAGGGTCCGCAATGATTATCAAATTGCGGAAAACTAATGTGAATCATCCGATAACCTTCAGATGAAGAAAGCAGCTGTATCTCACGATGTGCTGTTCAAACTATATTTGGTGGAAGTGAAAAAGGTGGGGAATTAAATTCAATTATAAAATCAAATTAATTAACTATATTACAGTGAATAAACAAACACTACATGAGCTATGCAGAAGAAATAAATTTAGCTATTCTAAAACAAGTAATTTAAAACAAACAATCAACTCAAAATCTATACGTAACGCCAAGTGCGTCCGTAGGGTGGCCGATTAGCCACTCCCAAACTGAATGAAAATTCAATACTAAACAATTCTTACTAATATGGTGAACTCAAACCAAGACAATATTGAGTACGATCTAAAGAACGTGTCAGTGAAAACATCTAAAAATAAAATAGTAATGTAATAGTAATAATAGTAATAAATGCGCTAACTGCTGAGTTTAACGTGTCCGAAATAGAGCTCGTAAACACAAATGTCAAAGAAAGAGGGAAAATGCACTTACAGTTCCGATATATGTGTTCCGATTATTACCTATGTGGCCCTGGAATAGAACCTCGATGTATCCTGCCTTGCTTGACAAAGGCCTAGACGTGGAGACGATGATGTTTTGCTAGTTCTTATGTTAATCAGGTTATCCACTTGTTACATGTAAAGAAACGCTCCCACAAAGAGGACACACTATATACTGATACTCAACTTATTTAGTATTACAATAATTGCTATGTTCCAAAACGACAATGAACACCATTTTTACATCCCAAGATGCCGATTCTACTGCACAAAATTATAGTCTTTATACACTTCAAGGAATGTTAGATTTCTACTAACAATTATACTTCTTTGATTTGAACTATACTACTAATATATAACTTGATTACTTTGAATATACGATAACGATTTGAACTTCTATATAAGGGGTACGAATTTCTATATAAAAATTGACGCCGAATACAAAACGTCAAGATGACAATGTCATTTTTTTAAATATTTTTGGATGACGGACATTATTCAGCAGCGTGCCAATAACACTTTGATAAGGAAAACTTTTGATAAAGCTACATTCCCAAACTAAACCTAACCTATAAACTACAAAGAAACTATTTACCAAATCATATTTACAAAATAGGTCCCCTAATCCATGGGAAGAGGGCACACTTTGGTGATAGGACGAATGTAAGTACCATCTTGAGTCTTAATCTTGACAGAAAATCTTGACAAAATGGCTTCAATTTGTGTAAGTATTGTATAGAATACTTCGAAGGTCAGAGATGCGTTTCCCAGCAGTCTCTTGATGTGGTACTTTGCGCTCTTTATAGCGGCTTCCCAAAGTCCACCCCAGTGTGGAGACTTTGGCGGGATCAACTTGAACGATGTGTAATTCTGCGTGCAAAACTCTTGTATTGAAGCACTTTCTTTTTTGAGAAAGGTATGAAGTTCGAATAATTGGTTTCGAGCACCTTGAAAATTCAGGCCATTATCCGAATAGATAATTGAAGGATTTCCACGACGAGATATAAAACGTTTAAGAGTCATAATGAATGACTCCGTAGACAGACTTGTGACTAATTCGATATGAATGGCCTTCGTGGCCATACATACAAAAATAACAATGTAGGCCTTCAATAGTGGGGCCTTGCGTAGATGTGAGGACTTAAGTAAAAAAGGTCCTCCATAATCAACACCTACCTTTTGGAAAGGGCGTGTCATGGTGACTCTATCTTTTGGAAGATCTGCCATTAGTTGAGTGAGTAGTTGGGCCCTGAACCTATAGCAAGTTTTGCACTTTCTAATTACAGACTTAGTCTCCCTTAATTCATTTAAGGGCCAGTATTTTATTCTAAAATTAGACAAGACCGTTTGGCCTCCGGCATGTCCTAATCGTTTGTGCTCTGATTCGAGCATGAGCGACACTACAGGATCGTGAGACGGCAAAAGTATTGGATTCTTCTGGTCGTACGGAATATCTGCTAATTCCAAACGACCTCCTACGCAAAGAAAATTATCCTGTTTTGAAACGAAAGGATTCAGTGACAAAAAATTTTTATTTGAAAGCATTTTACCTTGTCTAAGGTCATTGATCTCATTGTGAAAATGTTTCTGCTGTATAGCATGAACAATTCTTTCAGTGGAATTGATAAGTTCTGCTGAACTAAGTACGTCTCTGGGTTCGACAGACCTTTTGCCAAAACACAAACAATATGCTACAACCCTTTGTAGCTTACGAAAACTCGAGAAACGAGCGAAGAGGTTTTCCCAGAAGACATTTGGGTTAACCTTGTTAGTAACCAACGAACAAATTTTCTTCTCCTCTGGAGGATGCGAGAATTCCCCTTTAAAAGAGTAACAAGATATGTCAAAACTTGGGTTTAGGAGAAAGGCTGGGCCATTCCACCACAATATACACGAGGTCAATTCGTGAGGTGACATGCCTCGCGATGGCAAGTCAGCAGGGTTTTCGTTGGTTGGCACATGATGCCACGAGTAATTCGATGTGAAGCCTTGTATTTGAGCAACTCTATTTGCCACAAACACAGACCAGCGAGATGGGTGAGCACTTACCCAATATAATGATATCTCAGAGTCCGACCACAAATGGACACTAGAAATGACTACTCGATTTTTGGATATGTCGATAATTGATGCAGTTAGCTTTGCCAACAACAACATTGCCGAGATTTCTAATTTTGGGATGGTTAGAGGTTTTAAGGGGGCTACTCTTGATTTAGCCGATACTAAGGAACTTGAGACTGTTCCATCCGAATAAGTTGTACGGAAATAGATGCAAGCGGCATATGCCCGAGAACTAGCATCTGCAAAGCCATGTAACTCAATTTTACAAATTGTTGCCATTGAAAATAAATATCTAGGGATTTTTAACTGACCTAATGTATGCAAATTACAAATAAATTCATTCCACTGTGAAAGAAGTTTATAGTCAGTGACTTTAGCATCCCAACCTAGTTTGATCGACCATAACGTCTGAATAATTAATTTTCCTACAACTATAATGGGGCTGAGAAACCCAATGGGATCGAAACATTTAGCTATAGTCGACAAAATCTTTCTTTTTGTAAGTTTTGTCTCGACGAATGAAGGAGGAACAGCTACTCGAAAGAAATCTTCCTTCGGATGCCACTTGAGACCTAACACTTTGTTGTTAGAGATATCTCCTTCTATGATATTATATTCAGTGTCCGAACTGACACAGATATTAGACAATAATTGTTCAGAGTTAGAATTCCACTTGTGTAATGTGAAACCACACGAGTGCAATAACTTATTTATTTGGGTGTATAGCTCTTCTAAGTCATCTTGCTCATTGCAGCCAGTGAGAATGTCATCGATGTATGTTTGCTCTAGCAGGGCGCTAGAGGCTAAGGGAAATTCTTCCTGGTGCGATGTAGCTATGTCATTCAACACCCTTGTTGCCTGAAATGGGGCACATCGTGTTCCATATGTCACAGTAAATAACTCAATGCAACGAAGTGGGTCCTTTGGAGACTGTCTCCATAAAATATTCAACAAGAATCTATGTTCAGGATTGACACTTATATTTCTATACATTTTTTTAATGTCTCCTATAAGTACAAATTTAAAACTACGAAAACGAAGCAAAATGTCATATAAGTTCGGTTGAACTTGATATCCCTTCAGAGTTACATCATTCAGAGATATCTTAGTAGTTGATGCACTAGAAGCATCGAAGACTACCCTTAACTTGGTTGTCAATTTCTCAGGTTTGAGAACTGCATGATGCGGAATGAAGTACTTTTGCTGTAATTGTGGGGTATATTTTTCGAGGGGTACATACCTCCCATGATTAAGATTTACATACTCATCTATAAACTTTTTATAGTTATCGAAAAATTCAGGTTCTTTTCTGAATTTATTTTCTAGATTGTAAAATCTTTTCGTGGCGCTTGCCAACGAATCTCCTAATTGTTCATAGCTCTGAGGCTCTGTGAACGGCATGTCTACTTGATACGATCCATCCCTTAATCGTACTGTAGTGGTTTGAAAAATTTTTTCAGCAAGTTCGTCTTGCGGAGCGATGTGAGTTTTCTCCGGAACTTCTTCTGATTTCCAAAACCTTTCTACTAAATGATCGAGCTGGCATGTTTCATGCTGGGAAATTAACATTGACACACTACTTGAGCATCTGTCACTAAATTCAACATTTTTGTGATCATTTGTCGAACGAGCCGAAAACGAGTGTTCATTTTTGGCTAGCGAAGTATGACTACTACTTCTACTATTATTTTGGTTTTCAACAAGTGAGTGAGAATGAAGCAGAATACTTGATTTCGAGAGAACTGGTACCTGCCCCGCAACCAAATATCCGAAGATTGTTTGTTGAAGTGAGGGCAAGCCCTTTCCTAATTTGATTAGACCTTGCATAACGAAGTCATAATAACAATCAGCTCCTATCAATATGTCTATATCTGAAACTTTAAAGTAGTCAGGATCCGCGAGCCTAACATGAGAAGGAATTTTTATCCTTCTATGGTCAACATTAAACTGTGGCAACTTGCTTGTGATTGAGTCTAGAATTGAGCATGAAAGTTTAATTTTGTTTTTAGAGACGAGAGAGTGTAAAGCTAATTGTAGCATTTGATTCGAGACAGTGACCTTGGAACCTATTCCAGACACACAAAGTTTCCTTTCATGAGGAGTATGTTGCAGTTTATCTGCCAATTTACGAGTTATGAACGAATTTTGACTACAACAGTCCAATAGTGCCTTAACAACAATTCGAACTCCGTTTGAGTTGTACAAATAAACTTGGGCCGTTCCCAGTAATACTTGAGACCCGGTATCTAAAGCAGAAAGCGAAGAAGATGTGTTCTCATCCTGAGATATCGAGCTAGTTGAAGGTAATACCTCAGCAGGGCGAGAAGCATGTGAGGGGAACCTATTTGGTTCATGGCGAATTTGTGACATTGGCATAGCATCACGAGAAGTGTGAGGAACATTTGGTCTACAATCAGCTGATTGAGACCTGGAACTATTATTGGATGATGATTGGTTGTTCGAAACGTTGTTACCTTGGGATCTACCAAATTTATGATTATTCTGAAAGTGCAAAAGTGAATTATGTTTTTGATGACAAACCCTACAACCACTGCTCTTACATTCAGCAAGACGATGATTGGATCCGAAACAGTTTAAGCAGCATCCAGATTTTTTAACAAACTCTTTTCGTCAAATGGGGTTATTCTTTTAAATTCCAAACACGAATAAATTTTATGATCTATATTATGACAAAATAAACATTTCGACCTATCATTGGTACCTTGATTGGCTGATGAAGTTACGTGTAAAGATGCCCTAACGTTCCGCTTTGAATCAGACTTTTCTTTTGTGCCCGTCTCTACGGCCGACAAATTTTCCAGATTTTCGCATCTTTTGTTTATCATTTCTAAAAATTCATTAAATGTTGGTAAATTACAAGAGTCCCTATCAAATTCAAAGGCGCGTTTGCTGGCATGATCCAGCTTTTGCTCAAGAAGGTATATCAAAATTGTATCTAAAAGCTCCTCATTTGAGAGGGTCAAATTTTTTAATGCCTGCCAATTTTTTATTATTTTTGTATAGAACTCACGAAGAGCTGGAGCGGTACTTTTAGTGTAATAACGACTGTATGACTCGAGTTTTATTTTGATACCTATTTTTTAAGATCTCTATCGCAATAAAGAAATTCTCATTAGTCATAGCTAAATTTTGTATTAGATTTAAAGGTTCATCCCTTAAGTAACCTTTCAAATAAATAAACCGCTGCGCATCTGTCAGCGACTCATTGTCAATAATTAGTGCTTCAAACAGCTGGTAAAAACCAAGCCATTCCGTAATGACACCTGTAAAATTTTGAATTTTAATTTCAGGCAAGTGTATTATAGATTTGTTAACTGTAGTTACTGCTTTACTAGTATTTGTTACTATTTTTAAATTGTCAAGTTTTTCTAAAATTTGTGCAATAGCCTCAGCATATCTATTTTCAATAAGAGCTCGATCCTCTAGATCTGGCTCTTGCGATTCTGCAATGTTTACTTCAATATTGTCTTGTGCCTCTATATACTTTTTAAAAGCTTCATTAAGCATATCTTTTCGAACATTTAGTTGACCTGAATTTATTTGTAAATTTATATTTTTATCAATCCAAGAGCATATTCTAGTAATGCCTCCCTTTGCTATAGCTCGTTTGGATTTTTCTTCTTTTAAATCCATTGCAAAAAAAAACTATTTATTTCAAAAAATCGAAATTTCAAAGGAATATCAACAATTTTCCACTTTACACCAAATATCCGGCTCGAAGGACCAAAAATTTATGTGGGGGAACGTTTGTCCACTGTCAACATAAACTTTAGGGTCCGCAATGATTATCAAATTGCGGAAAACTAATGTGAATCATCCGATAACCTTCAGATGAAGAAAGCAGCTGTATCTCACGATGTGCTGTTTAAACTATATTTGGTGGAAGTGAAAAAGGTGGGGAATTAAATTCAATTATAAAATCAAATTAATTAACTATATTACAGTGAATAAACAAACACTACATGAGCTATGCAGAAGAAATAAATTTAGCTATTCTAAAACAAGTAATTTAAAACAAACAATTAAGATTAAATAAACAACTTAAACGTTATATTCAGATCAACTCAAAATCTATACGTAACGCCAAGTGCGTCCGTAGGGTGGTCGATTAGCCACTCCCAAACTGAATGAAAATTCAATACTAAACAATTCTTACTTATATGGTGAACTCAAACCAAGACAATATTGAGTACGATCTAAAGAACGTGTCAGTGAAAACATCTAAAAATAAAATAGTAATGTAATAGTAATAATAGTAATAAATGCGCTAACTGCTGAGTTTAACGTGTCCGAAATAGAGCTCGTAAACACAAATGTCAAAGAAAGAGGGAAAATGCACTTACAGTTCCGATATATGTGTTCCGATTATTACCTATGTGGCCCTGGAATAGAACCTCGATGTATCCTGCCTTGCTTGACAAAGGCCTAAACGTGGAGACGATGATGTTTTGCTAGTTCTTATGTTAATCAGGTTATCCACTTGTTACATATAAAGAAACGCTCCCACAAAGAGGACACACTATATACTGATACTCAACTTATTTAGTATTACAATAATTGCTATGTTCCAAAACGACAATGAACACCATTTTTACATCCCAAGATGCCGATTCTACTGCACAAAATACTGTCTTTATACACTTCAACGAATGTTAGATTTCTACCAACGATTATACTTCTTTGATTTGAACTATACTACTAATATATAACTTGATTACTTTGAATATACGATAACGATTTGAACTTCTATATAAGAGGTACGAATTTCTATATAAAAATTGACGCCGAATACAAAACGTCAAGATGACAATGTCATTTTTTTTAAATATTTTTGGATGACGGACATTATTCAGCAGCGTGCCAATAACACTTTGATAAGGAAAACAAGGTATGTTGCGTACTTTCGCAACAGATAGGATATCAGAAGTACATACAGAGAATGAGGAAAATGAGTTTTTATTTTAGATAGCAGCCTCTCATACCATATTATATTAAATGTTTTTGAGACATCTAAAACGGCTGCAGTGCAGTATTCTTTGTTTTCAATTGTATCTCTTGCTACTTTGTCAACCCTATGTACCTGCTCAATTGTTTCATGTTGTCTGAGTCCAAACTCATATAACAGTATTAACATTTGTCTGTCGATTATAGAATTCATTCTTTGGAGGAATATACTTGCAAATACCTTAGATATAATGGGAAGCAAACTGGACTATAGGATGATAGTTCGTGTGGATCATTAGCTGGTTTCAGTATTAGAATAATTTTTGCCATTTTTAATTAAAGCGGAAAATAGTCTAACTTTATTATAGCAATTAAATATGTACATAACCAACCGAAAACCTTCTTTTGGGTAAATTTTTGTAGATTTTCCTGGTATTAAATCGTACCCTGGAGCGTTTTTAATATGAAGATTTTTAACTAAATCTTTAATTTCATTCACTTTGATATTATCTATAGGAGATGACATGTGGTAGGGTTGCGTCTAAGTTCTTGTTAATAATGAACTCTTCTTCTTCTATTGAGATAGTTCTGAAGTGAGGTTGAAAAACTTGGCTGAGATAATTAGCGAATGCTTGTGCTTTATCTTGATCGGCCTTAGCCCAATCACTATCTTTATTTTTGATGGGACCATTATTCTGATGTTTAAATTTCTTTCAATTACAATTCAAACGAGTAGCCCTATTCAGTTCAGTTTTATCCTCAGGAGATTTAGAAGTTTGCCTTTGTTTTCGTAGTTTTATCTTTTCTGATTGAAATCTGGAGTTGTTCTGCAAGCTGTCTGTTGAATGATTGATGTAAGGGATGGATCGCTTCCTCATTATTTTCATTTGTCATAAGAAGACAATTTAAATTAATTGCATTTTCTATATTAACTCTGAGCAGAGACTCCAATTTGTTTTATGATTTGAAAACGTGGGGTATTTATTTGTATTATATACAAGTTCCATCACATCAATAAATATGGGAGAATGGTCCGACAAAAGGTCAAAGGCAGGTTTAATATCTAAGAAGTTATTACTAATTCCGTTTATGATAGCAAAATCGATGAGATCGGGTATTTTATTTCTGTCTGTAGGCCAGTAGGTTGGTTGTCTAGTAGAAAGTGTAGTCAAATTATTATCATTTAAAATTTTAATAAGTTCTCTTCCGCATATTGTTATCAATCCTGAATCCCATCTTGTATGTTTTGCATTTAAACCTGCTACAATAAACTGATGACTAAGCCCATTGAAAAAACCAGAGAAATGTTTCTCTTTAATTATTTTACCAAGGGGCAATACGCAACCAACATCTTTATGTGTCCTGTACTGAGTTCTACAGATATTGAGTTTGCATGAATGTTAATTTAACATACTTTATGTATTTCGTTATGTTTATGTTACTTCTAATGATTAACGTAGTTCCACCATGACCTTTTCTCATTGGGTGTGGTGTGACATGGGTCCAGAAATCTGGCATACTAAAACAAACGGCTCTTATTTGTCATAATGAGCTTCAGAGACCATCATCATATCACGAATATTTAACTTTATAAATGCCTTAATCTCCTCACTATGGTTTGTGGGGCCATTTGCTTTCCAATAGCCAATTTTAATTTTAGTTCTGAACATTATGTTTTGATAGCATCGTTATGAGAAAGTCGAACAATTTATCCAGTCTCTGCATAAGGTTTTGGACTATTAATTCTAAATTATTACTTTTTTTTTTGTATTCAGTTTTTCCTGTTTAATATTTGAAACAGATGCGGTGGCATGATTTTGTCTCTCCACAGTGTTTGCATATGTAACAGATGGGCGAGGAGTATTTGGGGAAGTTGGCGGGTAATGAGTTTGTAGACCAAACAGCCTCTGTAGTTTTCAGGATGATTCTCTTGGCAATTTGTACACTTTAATTGTAGTTTATTGACTTTATAAATGTCTTTAGTATGTCTCTGCTTATAATCTGTCTATGCTTATAATGTTCTGTCGGAAAATAAAACGATTTCCGGAGTGGAAATCCAAACGTCAAATAAAAACTATAAAATGTAATTTTCATTACAGTCAATTATGTCTTAATCTCATATAAATAAACATAATAGTTAGCATCAAAATTTATATGGAACAGATTTTTAAATCAGTCTTAAGTATTTGACGTTTTTAAAAAAAGATTTCTGTAAATGTTGGAGTTAACTGGCTTATCGTATAACTTCTATTACGGATTATACAAGTCGTCAGGACTTCGACAGATCTTGTATACGTATGTAAACTTTCCGCCAACAACCGATAGACCTTTTATTTGGCTCTAGTATAACCAGTATATTGTACCAAGGCTAAACAGTGCTTACTGTAAGGCAGTGGTACTGTAAAGGTTAGCCTGTAGAACCTTGATTTGTGTTATTGAGACTGCTTGGGACAGAGATAAAGTCTCTGACCAGCGTTGTCTTTCGTTTAATCCAAATTATCTTTTTATTTATAAACTCATAAGAGTTACTCATTTCTGACTCCTTTTCTGGGCTGTTCATTTTGACTTCGTGTTCATTATATTCCGAGTTAAGACGAAATATTGTCAGACATGATAGTTCAACCATACCAAAGTTTACCAGATGTCTGGAATACCGGTTGGGCAATATTTTTTTTTGTACCAGGCATCCCATGTGCATGATTATGTTATATCTGCCAACGCAATAGTCACAACGCAACAGTTATAGCACAAATACCACCGTGTGATAAGGGAGTTTTGCTGCGGCTGTTTGATGATTTACCGATTGAGCATGGTGTAGGTGTTTATGCTTGTATGTGTATTTTGTATATGTCTATGTGAATATTATGTTCAATCAGAAAATCCACAGTTAATTACATAACTGTAGCTTCTACATACGTGATGTTCCCAGTTGATTTGCAGGTGTTTATTTGTTTATATCTTATTCACACCTATTTTATTGTCCTATGAATCTATAGGATATCCACTATTAGCCACTGGGATGTAAAGTGTCGAGAATGAAAGTGTGCGAAGAGTGCTACCAGTTTAGAACTTTTTCCTGCAAGGTCTAAGACTGATAGGGAAAAATAAGTTATATAAGATTCTTCACAAGTTATTAAAAAATATTAACCGTGATATACGAAAAATATATAATATATATATATATATATATATATATATATATATATATATATATATATATATATATATATATATATATATATATTGTAAAAACTACGACCGTCAATTTATATTAATAAAGTATTCAACTAGTGAATTCAGAGGTTTATTCGGTCAGTCAGGTTGGTAAAATAAAAAACAGAAGTCAACTACTTCATAAGTTTATCGAAGACGTTTCGCTTTATATTTCTAAAGCTTCATCAGTTCTCTAGAATACAAAGATGACATAGAGTTTATAAGAAATACAGATCTAATAATTAATTACTTACAACTCACTATGTAGTATTAAAGATGTTATCGTATATGTACTTAAGTTTACTCATAAATTTAGAACTAACTTAAAAAAAAATTAAACAAAAATATGCAAAAAATAACATTCGCAGAAACGAAGATTTACAAAAACTTCAAACGTACATTTGGCTTCATTTAGAGATGGTTCTCCAATGAAGACAAACAAAACACTGATTTATTGCAATCTACGCAAAACGACATGGCGCGATACCGAAAATGTTTTTCAAGGGCCATATGTTTTCAACAAATTCCAAGGTTTGAGACAATTATGAACTTCTACGGGGGTCATTGAAAGAATAGTTGGACGGGTGGATTTGTAACGGAAAAATTTGATATGATTTTTTTTTTTTTGTATTTTATGTTTTAATGAAACTTAGAGCTTTGGGATGATTATGTTATTGTTTTGAATGGAAAATCCGGCTATTTTAAATTATGATATTGGTATTATTTATTTCGTAAGATGAGAGAGTGGTAAACCTGGCTCAAATTGTCAATGTCGGTTCTTTTGTTTATTGCAGATGGGTTTTTTAGGATCTCACACATTTCAATAAAGGAGCGTTTTTGATGGTTATTTTGTTTGGCCAGTATTTTAGTATTTGAGTATTTTAGTATCAAATACTAAAATACTGGCCAAACAAAATAACCATCAAAAACGCTCCTTTATTGAAATGTGTGAGATCCTAAAAAACCCATCTGCAATAAACAAAAGAACCGACATTGACAATTTGAGCCAGGTTTACCACTCTCTCATCTTACGAAATAAATAATACCAATATCATAATTTAAAATAGCCGGATTTTCCATTCAAAACAATAACATAATCATCCCAAAGCTCTAAGTTTCATTAAAACATAAATTACAAAAAAAAAAAAAATCATATCAAATTTTTCCGTTACAAATCCACCCGTCCAACTATTCTTTCAATGACCCCCGTAGAAGTTCATAATTGTCTCAAACCTTGGAATTTGTTGAAAACATATGGCCCTTGAAAAACATTTTCGGTATCGCGCCATGTCGTTTTGCGTAGATTGCAATAAATCAGTGTTTTGTTTGTCTTCATTGGAGAACCATCTCTAAATGAAGCCAAATGTACGTTTGAAGTTTTTGTAAATCTTCGTTTCTGCGAATGTTATTTTTTGCATATTTCTGTTTAATTTTTTTTTAAGTTAGTTCTAAATTTATGAGTAAACTTAAGTACATATACGATAACATCTTTAATACTACATAGTGAGTTGTAAGTAATTAATTATTAGATCTGTATTTCTTATAAACTCTATGTCATCTTTGTATTCTAGAGAACTGATGAAGCTTTAGAAATATAAAGCGAAACGTCTTCGATAAACTTATGAAGTAGTTGACTTCTGTTTTTTATTTTGCCAACCTGACTGACCGAATAAACCTCTGAATTCACTAGTTGAATACTTTATTAATATATATATATATATATATATATATATATATATATATATATATATATATATATATACGGCATAAAGTGAACTCCGCCCATGTTAAAATTCAGGTTCAAATGAGCTCCGTGGTCAAGTGGACACCGATATACGGAGCCCACTTGTCCATTCCATAATATTGGCTCTGTCGATTCGTTAAGATGTATAGTTTCATAATTCTTAAAAAAATTTTGGAGCTCATAAGTACCCCTGTATCATAAATGTATTTCGCTTAGTTCACGTGTATATATTATAGGGGTCGTTCAGATCTTTTTCACTGTATATTGGAACCATAAGTATATCGGTTTAAGTAAGCTCTGATAGTTTGGCAACTATGCAATTAAGCCAGCGTTCTTGATATATACATTTTATATATTTTAAACGGTTCATACGGACTCCTTATTTTTGTTAACATTCATACGCCTTACAATATGTAATCTTCTTCTTCTTCTTGATGTGCCTATCCGTTACGAATGTTGGCGATCATCATGACAATATGTAATAGATATGTATAATACCAAATACCTGTTTTTGGTAGGTACGTGCTATTCTAAAAATAGCTTTATAAATACAAAAGCATTTCATTACCAAGTTGGATATATTTTTTCATATGCGAAAATTTACTAATGTATTTTGTTAACATGAGTATGTCTTTTTAAGTTTTATTTAAGAATACGATTAATAAGAACTTTTAGTTAATCAATTGTTTTACGATATCTTGTATATAGCTTCTATATTATTTTATTTCTGGTTTTATCTGTGTACTACATATAATTCTGGATGGGTTATCTTAAAATAAATATTTAAGTGCAAAAATAGATATTTTATGTAAAAAGTGGTAGAAGTGCACAAAAGAGGGAAGAATGCTTAATTTATATAAGAAGAATATACCAGTTTACCAATATTACATACTTCTGAATATTTTATCTTCTATTTATCTTTATAATATCTCTATGATATCTTACGTAGCTGTCTGCGCTGTATTGGGTAAGATATAGTATTTGTGACGTACATGATATTCGCGTCTTAACATTTCAATTTGAGTTCTTCCTCTATTAACGGTAATATTATATAAAGGACCATTTGTAAGTATTTTGAATAGCTGACAAAATAAAGATATTGCCGACAGTTTTTGTGTTAATTGGAGATTTTGGCAAATTTAAGCAAGGCAACAACTTAGGCTTGTCTGTACACTTTGGTTATCTGCATAGTTTGAATACAGCTTGCTGTTTATCATCCGGAGAAGCAATTATAGTGTTTTTCTTCCAAATTTCGTAATTAAGTTTATGCTCAGATCCTCAATGTTTGGAGTCGTATTATTTTTCGTTATATATACATAAATGGTGGATCCAAACTCAACATTGTTGAAAGGTTCCCTCAGCTGACTGGTTTTTATCTCTCTCACTTTGAGTTTTTCTTTGCTTTCATTGCCAGCAAAGATAGCATTTCCCTATTTATCATGTGGTTTTATCTGCACTAGAAATACGTCACATTTGTATTAAACTCCTAGGTGTATCTAACAAGTTTAAGTAAAGTAAAGTTTCTTTAGATCTGCCCTCAATATTTATAGAATTAATGAGAATAGTTGGTCCTCAAAGGGAGCGATTTGACAAAATCATATTGAACGGGTGATTAAAGAATTAGATGATTACTTAACTAATCATGACTCAGGGTATGCCCGATTGCGGTGGTCTCATTAGATTAGTACTTCAGTCTTCGTGAATGCTGCTTTTTTTGACCTCAGAAGTAATGGGTTAACTTTAATTTTTCATTAAAAATTTAAATTTTACATATTTACTATTACTTTTCGGATATAATTCGAATCAGATTTGTAAAGTAAAAACTGTAGCTATTAAAGAGTCCCTTTGTGCGGAGTTAATAAGTTTTTAATATCGGTCACTACTCATTTATATTGATAACAAACAGTGTACAAAAGTTAAAGTTACAGTAAAACACTGAAAACTTCCACAAAATTTATTTTAAACTCTTATCACTACAGCTGTTTCGGCTGATTGCCTTTCTCAAGTGATCTATTTTTGGCATGCGTTTACACTTTATAGTCCTTAATGAAATAGGTTGAGGAGGAGAGAACTGTTTGTCTCAAGTTGGTCATTTAGAATTATATCTGTGTTTTTTAATTTGTTGATTTCCATAGATTCTAACAAAGTTAGCTTAAGGCCTTTATTTTGAATGTGAAGAATGTTAAATTCGGTATTAAAAGAATGATTATGATCTAGAAGGTGAAGTGCGTATGTAGATCCTAATCATTCTTTTAATGACGAATTTAACATTCTTCACATTCAAAATAAAGGCCTTAAGCTATATTTGTTAGAATCTATGGAAATCAACAAATTTAAAAAACACAGATATAATTCTGAATAACCAACTTGAGACAAACAGTTTTCCCCTCCTCAACCTATTTCATTAAAGACTATAAAGTGTAAACGCATGCCAAAAATAGATCACTTGAGAAAAGCAATCAGCCGAAACTGCTGTAGTAATAAGAGTTTAAAATAAATTTTGTGGAAGTTTTAAAAATAAAGTTTTTAGTGTTTTATTGTTACATAAAATGAATTTCCATCAAGTAACGGTCGAATCCATCAATTATTTAAAGTTACAGTGTTAAAATAAGTATACAAAATCTTCTTTATCAAAAAAGTAGAAAAAGATAATATTTATGCTTTTATTTTTTTAAATCTTTTCTACTACTTTCATTCTACCGTTCAGGGGCGAACTAAGTCCTAGGCAACCTAGACGTCTAGGGCCTAGTGCCAGAATATTAGATTTTAATTTTTATATTTCTTACATTTGTACTTAACAGAAAAACATAATATTCATAACTACTATTGCTGAAACATTTAAATGTCGATTCGTTAATCGCTTTTACCCTTGGGGATATCAAAAACATTAGGTATACATCAATATCACTGTGCCCTAATACGTATAAAATAATAAACAAAATCATACGACATAATTTGAAGTAGAGACTGACCTTGACAAGGAATACTTAGATTTAGTAATTTATAGTATGTAATATATTCTGGAGTATATATTACATACGTGCCAATATGCTGTATTAATTCTGTGTGGGCGATGTATAATGTATGGATATATCGTTGGCATCCCTATTTACTATGCACGTATTTTAAAATAGTAAATGAGAAAAAAATATATTGGAGGGAAGTACATACTTTAACGTGTAGTAGGGACAATCGAATTTATTTCTTACATGTTGCCTTTTCGTGGTACAAATGAAGTATTTTTTGTAAAAATAATGGTAATTATATAGGTGATTTATAATATTTATCGAGTTCGTTTGAACTGCAACATTGATACAATAAACTATTTATCCCTACAATACGTGATGAATTTATTTCTATTATATCGAAATATTTAAAACTCATTACAGTGAACGAAGTAAAGACAGCCAAATTTTACTCTTTAGTTATTGATTCACACCAGATATATCTCACATAGATCAGCTTACCGTCATTCTTCACTCTGTTCTTCTAAGCGGTATAAAAGAAGGATTTTTGAGATTTCTACCTATATTTTCTGATACTGGTGAAAACTTGGAGAAAGGTATTTTAGAATTTGTAAATAATTTAGGTTTAGGCTTTCTGATGGCTTTATATGTCATATAAAGGTCACTGTAAAAAAACAGAGATGGAACAAGATTCTCGATTCAAATAGTCAAAAAATTAAAGTGGTAAAAATACAATTGGTCTCATTTAGCATAATTAAAGCCGCTTCTTTGATTTTTCTCTTTCTACCATCTGTTGTTTTCAGGACTATATTTGAATCATTTCTTTGAACCATATGTTCATTATCCCATGAGTGTTTACATATTTGAGATCTATCCATTCGGGATAGTATTATGAAGTTTTTTCCTGGGTTTTGCCTCATAATTTACTGTGGAATCACTAACAGGAGAATTTTAATGTCATCATGGCATGTGTTTGCTTTGTAAAGACGAATTACATGCTATGATTTTTTCTGACGGATATTCTCAAGTTAAAATTGAATTCATGTAATCGAATATATATTACTTAATGAATCTTACAAGTAAAGTCGTCCCAGGAACGCAACTCAACAATATTGGCAATATCATGTAAAGTCATCTATTTTAAAATGTATAATGTATGTCTGACTTGTCAATATAAATGAGTCAAATAAAATTAAATTATTAGAAGAATTTTTTCACCAAGTAACAAAAAAAAAACAAAATTTGTTTAATTTACCAATGTTTGTATTTTGAGAACGATTTCCGAAGTGGAAATTGAAACGTCAATAAACGTACTTTAACCTTTAATTGTGGCTTATTCCCATTTAAATAGTAAATGCTTTAAAATGCCACAAGAAAATAGATTCAGAACAATATTATAAAACATTTAAAGTCCTTATTAAGTTATCGCTGCAAATCCGTATAGACTGAGAACACATGATAAATGAAGAAAGCTCTTATAACAATATTGTCCAGGAAAATAAATCGCAACGACTAAGGCAGATCGGACTCATGCACTATAGGTCATTTCCAGAGGCAATGTGCTAATTGTACGTAAAATAAATGTTTTTAGGGTAGATCTTTTACAGCAGGTGTGATTCAAATACACCTAAAGCTAAAAACTGTCGATTTTTGTATGAAAGAAAACAATTTAATTTTTTATGCAAATTTAATGTAATCCACAAAGAAAATGAAATTAGTTAACTGTATACCATGAATCACAAAAGTTTAACTTAAAAATCCTTTATAAAAGGTATATAATTAAAAAGACCCTTTCGAGCTACATCACATAACGTTTTCTGACCGAAAATCCAGTCCAACATCAGTGAATTATTACCAGGTATACATGAGTCAAGCACCAAAATTCTGGGTAAGTAGTTCAAAAGATGTAATGTTAAAACCAAAGAGGTATTATGTTACATGAAGTCCTCCTAATATTTCGGTTAGAATAATCAATAATGCGTATATTTCTACAGATTCAAAAGTAAATATAGATGTTTTTTGTCTGTGTTTAGATTCAAATATCGAAACTTTTGTTACAAAGTCAGGTAGAACTCCAGTTTAAAATACATATTATTTGGTTAATTTGTATTGTTATATCTATTTCGACAAGTTTTTGTCGCTAAGAAGGTATCATGTTACATGATGCCCCTCTAGTATAAAAAAGAGGTTTTATTTGTTTTCTTCGTTAAAAACGCAATAAACATGAATTCCCCTAATAATAAAGTTGTTTTTCGTTATTAGACGAGGGTCAAAAAAAAAGAATATTTGTTTGTCTAGACAATAAAGGAACATTTAAAAGTTGTTTTTTTGTCGATAAGAGGAGGGAATATTTGTTTTGGTTTTAAGTGGGTCGGCGACAGGCTGCAAGACGGAAGGGAAATTTTTTGGCTTTGAATTTGTAAAATGTAACGCGAAAAAAGAGTCGAAATTTAAGTTCCAAGCAAGGCAGACGTGCTACAATGTAGAGTCTAAGATCTGATTAGAAACGGGGCAGACATGTGACAATTGAGTCAAAGATTTGAAAGGAAGTGATGAAGGATTGCTCGAAGGGAAAGGTCGTTTAATTGTGATGTGGTAAGACGGCATTAATTCGCCAAAAATTCTGGAATTTTCACTCTATGTAATATGTCGTTTCTGAAAGAGTGACCACTAACCACTGTTTTGATTTTGCTGAAGATTTATAATGTTTGAGAAGTGAACAAGTTCAGTTCCTGCTTTCTTTTCGTTTTTTCAGAAATCCAGTTTCCTTTCCAAGATGCCTCTTCACCTCACGTAGAATGATATTGGAGCAGTTTTGATTTGAATGTGCCAATGTGCCAGTTTCAGCTTCCAATAAAGCTTTCCGTTGATGTGCAGTTAGATACCCCACAGAAATTAGCCAGTTGTTCAAAAGTTTAAGTTAACATGTGTGAACTGAGGTAACATTTACGTTATTAATTTTTAAAGTAAAAATAGACATTTTCTTTTAAAAAGACAAAATTTGCTTTCTTTTATAAATTATTTTTTTAAATTATTTACTAGGAACCATTTCGAAGAATTTTGTAACCTTTTGTAAACAGATATGTAAGTTTTTTCATTTGTATTTGACAGCTATTTTTATATAATATGCTGAAACCTCAATACTCCGGGAGTATTGGATTTTAGGAAGTGTAGAACTTCCAAATTCCAGAAGAACTGGAAGAGAGGTGATGAAAATACTAAAGATATGGCTAAGCTCAGAGGAACAAAGTTAAATGGCCAAAGAAACACTAAATCTCAGGTGAGTGTTCGGGCTAGCTTCAATGCACTGGATTGTGACTTTGAAGATATAAACAAATAGCAAGGATACTGAGCTAATGAGACAAGAAACGAAATGAGACCTGGTAATATCAAGCGTGATACAACTAAAGAAGGTCAATGGGAATAAATTTAAGAGAAAAAGAAGGGCGCCAACTCAACGATAGTTGAGATTTTGAAGTAACAAATGACCGGAAACAAATTATACTAGAGCTAATAACCTGAAATACAAAATATTAAATACCAATCTTGTCTTGCTATATTGTATACTGATTAGTAGAACTGAAATAAAACTCAAAATAGTAACAATAAATATATTTATAAAAAATGTGCATATAAATATATATGTATGAACAATTTACATATACAGCAAAACTAAATAACAGTGGTAGTGGGTGTGTAAAGATATAATAGGACCTAATAGCCCCTCAATAAGCGAATAGTCACTACCACTGGCCAAGTAAAGTGTGAAATGTTAGTAAACAACAAGAATAGTCCGTATTGTAGCCAAAGTCTTAACACAAAAAGGTAGTCATTTAAATTTAAATTAGTTCTACTGAAATGAGATACTAATTACAATATTGTAAAGATATCAAACTTGATAAATCTATTACAATTATTATATTACATCCAAAAAATGAGTCTTCAATACTCTTTACATAATGTTTTAAAAAAACCACATGAAATTTATTTCCCTTCCCAAAATCAAAATTGTATTATATCAAAAATGTATTCTATTAAAAAATATATATTAAATCAACAAGTGAGTTCGGTCAGACTCTTGAAATCCTAATTAAAATAAAACCTCATAAAACATGAAAGGTATTTTCCCTCTCCCAATAATATCAAAATTATATTTTATCAAAATGTAGTCACTTGATCATATGCATATGAAAAGTTAACAAAACAGATAGTAACAAAAAAAATTACACAGTCAAACAACTTATCTTTACAGCCCCATAAGTCCATAGGAAAATTCCTCTTGGCACGGTTACATCAGTTTGTGGCTGTAAGGACAAACCCAGGGGAGTCTAATTTAGTCAAACCAGGCACTGGTCTATCTGCTCCGAGAAATCGGTAACTCCATAACCAAGTTGTTAACTATTCAATAAGTTCTGTAACTATTCCTTGAGGGAATATTCTTAACAGAATACTCTCAAGAATACTCTCTCAAATACAATGATAAATTTGATTGTATGATAAAGAGATAATACGTATGAAATGATTTACTTACATGGAGCCGCACCAAAAAAATCTTCCTTTTATGTGGAACTCTTATAAATACTGATTTTAAAAATTGATTATTATTATTATTAATATATCTATTTTATTTATGAATTAATTTATTCTTTCCCAAATTGTTTTCCTTGTTCAAATTCCGTCACTTTGAAGGTGAAAAAATTTCACCGGTTGGCGTGTCTGCGTTAACGAGTTCTGACCAAAACTGATCGTTCTCGTACAGACTCGACCAATCTTCCTTTTTAAGCGACTACTGCGCGTGTGGGGAAAAATGTCCATTTAAAAATCGATCGCTGGCGGAACACAAAAATTTTCGTGAGGGGTTAATCAGTAGCGTAAACGCTACATTCTCCCTCATCTCCAGCAAAAAAAAAAGTAACGTTAAGAACTTTTTTTTGTGGCAGAACGATCTAACGCTGGGTCGACAATGAACATTGATACGTTAAAATTGAACATTTTCCTCACCAGTCAACCATTTGCTCAGGAATTGGAACAAAATCAAGGACGAAATAAAAATATGGAACGAAGAATATGAGACGAAGTCATACATTTTTTTTAATGAGATAATGTATGTTAATTTAGTATAAACCAAAGATAAAAAAAGTATACATTTTAAGTTTAATTCTATAACCTTACAGATCAAGTTAACTTTTAACACTACTTATCTACATTCTCAAGTATTAGTAACAACAACCATCGTTAAAACTACATTATATATGTGTATTAACAACCACTAACACAATATCCCCAAGAACCATTCATAACCATGAAATCCAAACAAAGTCCTATGAACTTCACCCAACGTTGATACTAGAGCGACCAGATTCTATTCGTCACCATAGAGTTCAATGAGGGCCTAATTACTCAGGACTAGTTGAAACTACAAACCTAAACATATATATATATATATATATATATATATATATATATATATATATATATATATATATATGGTTCAGGATATCAACAACAAGGTAAAAGATAATTCAATACACCTACTGCTTTAGCAGCGGTAGAAAAACACACAATCGGTAAAGGTTTCTAATGCCTTAGATACTAGCAAGCCCACTATACTCATGGTATAGGGTATGCTACAAAGAAAGATAAGTAAGATAACGGCAATCTCAACTCATAGTAAAGGATATGCACAAAAGGTAAAAGATAATTGCAAGTCCAGATCTACTCATGGTAGAGGATATGCACAAAACTCACTTCTACCAGCTATACACTTGGTAGAAGGAAAGATAAAAGAGATCCTAAATGTAATACCCAAACTGTACTATAGACGTGGTCCAATTCTTTACTTACGACAAGAACAGTAAAGGACAGATTTTTAGGACTCTATAATCAAGATAAAAATAAGATATATATTCATAAGATATAGATAAGAAATAAACTTATCCAGGTAAAGGTAAAGATAACTAACTTAATGTAAAGGTATGAGATAAACCAATTAAGGTAAAGGTACGAGATAAACTCAATTAAGGTAAAGATAAAGATACACTCAAGGTAAAGGTACGAGATAAACTCAGTCAAGGTACAAGATAAACTCCATTACAGGTATGAGATAAACTCCATAAAGGTAAAGATAAACTCAATTAAGATACAGATAAAGATAACTTACATCTACCAATCCATATCACTAGTAGAGAGGCAGGTAAACAAACAGTATACAATAAGATATGTTAAAACTCAAATACGTTGAGAAGGTAATAACATAGGAGATAACAAACCAAGTTAAACAGACTTACTGCTGAATATCAGAACGATCCAATTCTAAATGACACATTCTAATTTCAACCTAAGAGACACTCAAGGAACAACTAATATGTATTGATATATTTCTGAGCCAAGTGAGGGCACACATCCAGGGTGATCAATCCTGAACCCACGCTAAAACACCGACACAGTAAGTGAATATGGATGCATAAGCTTTATGGCCATGGTCCACAAAACCATACAACACTATTAAAGAAAATATTTGGAATGTTTTCCTAATTATCCCTGTAAATATCTATTCAACTCAGAATTCAAGATTGGGAAATTCCCATATATGCATCCTGTACTCCTATGATATGCAGTTGGACTTTTGAGAGAAAACAAACAACAAAAGTAGCAAGTCCATAAACCAAGATAATAACCAACTTTAAGATAAGATAAAAAAAATGGAAGGAAAAATAACACAACATCTAATTGTTTTTTGCCAGGTAAACAAAGTAGATAAACAGATCTTAAGCAACCAAACTGGTACAGAAGTGATAAGAAACCAATGAGATCTAACGATATAAGTTGAAATGGAAAATCAATCCGTCGATAACTATCCATTTAACCTGGTTGGGGAATATTTGTCGGTTTGCATGTAGCACAGATTTTGCATTTAGCTATATAGCTACGTACAGTTTGACGCCTCTTCGGCCAGTAATAAAGTTCAGATATTCGACGAAAAGTTTTGTAGAAACCAAAATGAGCTGCAATAGGATGGTCATGAAAAGTGGCCAAAACCTCTGCTCTATTAGGAGTTGGAACGACTATCTTCCAATCCGACATTCCAGTAAGGGCATCCATGGAACTTAAGACATGTTTATACAAAACACCATGTTCAACTTTAAAATCGGGAAATTTACCTGGTACATTCTGTACATCATACTACATTTTTCGATACCAGTCATCTGGTTGCAAGGAAGATAAATCTAACAAATTAATATCGAAAGTTCTAGAGAGTGCATCAGCGACTACTACACCTGAAGCTTTACGATGAACAATTTTATAATCGTATTGTGCCAATTTTAAAATCCACCTAGCCAAACGAGGAGATGATTTCTTCATACTTTGTAAAGACACCAAACTACTATGGTCAGTTACGACCGTAAACGAACGACCTTGAAGAAAATATCTAAAATGTTCGATACCCGTAATTATAGCTAACAACTCTTTTTCAGTTGTAGTATAATTTTTCTGGGCTTTATTTAATTTCTTGCTGGTGTAGGCTATAGGGTGTTCTTCTCCATCAACAATTTGATAGACTACCCCACCAGATGCTGTGTTTGAACAATCTGTCATCAGATAAAAACGCTTAGTAAAATCTGGGGCTACCATAACAGGAGAATTTGTGAGAGCCTCCTTGATTTTAATGAAAGCTTCATTAGCCTCAGGAGTCCACACAATATTTTGTCCCTTTTTCCGATTTTGAAGTAAATCTGTGATAGGAGACAACAAGGTAGAATAAGACTTGACAAATTTTTTATAATAACCTACCATTCTAACAATCGACGGACCTGAGTGGTATTTTTAGGCACAGGAAAATCACGAATAGCTGATACCTTATCAGGATCAGTACGAAGACCCTGAGAATCTACAATATATCCTAAAAACTTAATAGACTCACGACAAAAGCTACTTTTATCTAAGTTAATAGTCAAATTTGCGTCTTTTAAACGCTGAAACAACTGCTGCTATACAGAGATATGAGTTTCGAAATCAGGAGTAATGACAAGAATGTCATCAAGATAGTATTGACAAAAAGGATCTAAAGCAGGGCCAATTACCAAATCCATCAACCGACACATAGTTTGCGAAGCAGACACAAGACCAAAAGGCATTGTAGTGAACTGATACAATCCTTTTCCATTGACCGCAAAGGCAGTGAGCTTTTTATTTTCTTCGCTGAGAGGAATCTGTAAAAATGCTTTCTTCAAGTCAATAGATGAAATGAATTTAGCATTTTGTAACTTACTCAGGATGATATCTATACGAGGTATAGGATACGCGTCTCTGTTCACAGTTATACTGTTAAGTTTACGTCCGTCAAAACAGACACGAAAAGTCCCGTCTTTCTTTTTTGTCAACCACAAAGGGCTACAGAAAGAAGAAGAACTGGGCTCAATAATACCTAACTTTAGCATTTCATCTACCTCCTTTACTAGGCTTTCATGCCAGGCTTGAGGCAAGGGATATTGGTATTGTCTGAAGGGCTTGGCCGAACCCACATCAATGTGATGTTCGATGAGATGAGTTCTACCCAACTTATTTTTCGAAGATATAGAAGAGAACGATTTGATAACACTATTTAACTGCTCTAGTTCACGAGCATTAAGTCTACTCATATTTTTAACTGCATTGACACAAGAGATATTAAACGAAGAAACAGATAAAGAAAATTCAGGAAAATTTAACTCACTATTAAAAGTTTTCAGAAAATCCATTCCTAGAATAACTGAATTTTTAACTGAAGGGATAACAAAGAATATAATCATTCTTTTACAAAAACTAACAGAAATCTCAGTAGTGAATTGACCTAAAATTGGTTGAACTTGACCATCAGCTGTAGTCACTTGCAACCTTTGATCAATTCCTATATTTACATTTGAATTCTGGAGAAATTCCAGACCTAGAGAACCTAAAATAGAGATATTGGACCCTGTGTCCAGTAAAGCTAAACAAGAATGTCGTAAGATAGAGATTTCAAGATATGGACGATTATCCTTGTTTTTTCGAACCAACAATGAGTTTATATCTAAATCAACAAACGAAGACAAGGGATTACATGAAGAAACTACAGAAGAATTACGGTGCTCATGCTCAACTAACGTTGTCCTCTCTTCGGTTGGTATTTGCCGTTCTGTGGTCTTTTGTCTTTCGGTGGAGGGTGAGATGTTTGGCTTGTGGAAGCTTGGGCATCCAGACTCGAGAAACTGGTTCCTTGGTTTTGAGGCCCACGTTGGGCGCCAATTGAAACCTCAATACTCCGGGAGTATTGGATTTTAGGAAGTGTAGAACTTCCAAATTCCAGAAGAACTGGAAGAGAGGTGATGAAAATACTAAAGATGTGGCTAAGCTCAGAGGAACAAAGTTAAATGGCCAAAGAAACACTAAATCTCAGGTGAGTGTTCGGGCTAGCTTCAATGCACTGGATTGTGACTTTAAAGATATAAACAGATAGCAAGGATACTGAGCTAATGAGACAAGAAACGAAATGAGACCTGGTAATATCAAGCGTGATACAACTAAAGGTCAATGGGAATAAATTTAAGAGAAAAAAAAGGGCGCCAACTCAACGATAGTTGAGATTTTGAAGTAACAAATGACCGGAAACAAATTATACTAGAGCTAATAACCTGAAATACAAAATATTAAATACCAATCTTGTCTTGCTATATTGTATACTGGTTAGTAGAACTGAAATAAAACTCAAAATAGTAACAATAAATATATTTATAAAAAATGTGCATATAAATATATATGTATGAACAATTTACATATACAGCAAAACTAAATAACAGTGGTAGTGGGTGTGTAAAGATATAATAGGACCTAATAGCCCCTCAATAAGCGAATAGTCACTACCACTGGCCAAGTAAAGTGTGAAATGTTAGTAAACAACAAGAATAGTCCGTATTGTAGCCAAAGTCTTAACACAAAAAGGTAGTCATTTAAATTTAAATTAGTTCTACTAAAATGAGATACTAATTACAATATTGTAAAGATATCAAACTTGATAAATCTATTACAATTATTATATTACATCCAAAAAATGAGTCTTCAATACTCTTTATATAATGTTTTAAACAAACCACATGAAATTTATTTCCCTTCCCAAAATCAAAATTGTATTATATCAAAAATGTATTCTATTAAAAAATATATATTAAATCAACAAGTGAGTTCGGTCAGACTCTTGAAATCCTAATTAAAATAAAACCTCATAAAACATGAAAGGTATTTTCCCTCTCCCAATAATATCAAAATTATATTTTATCAAAATGTAGTCACTTGATCATATGCATATGAAAAGTTAACAAAACAGATAGTAACAAAAAAAATTACACAGTCAAACAACTTATTTTTACAGCCCCATAAGTCCATAGGAAAATTCCTCTTGGCACGGTTACATCAGTTTGTGGCTGTAAGGACAAACCCAGGGGAGTCTAATTTAGTCAAACCAGGCACTGGTCTATCTGCTCCGAGAAATCGGTAACCCCATAACCAAGTTGTTAACTATTCAATAAGTTCTGTAACTATTGCTTGAGGGAATATTCTTAAGAGAATACTCTCAAGTGAAGTGACGGAATCTAAAAAGGTTATGTAATTTAATAAATGCAATTTAATAGGTGTAGCAGCATGGATTGACTGCACCAAAACAAAACATCAAAACAGGTTAAGTCAACATGTCAAAATTTCCGAAGTTCATTTCGTAGACGTGACAGGCTTGCGCCATGAAATGAACACGCGCAGAACACAGAAGGCCGTAGAAACCTTGTATATTCCACCAAAAAAAGTTAGAGAAAAAAAAATCAAAAAACTTACTGATAAGATATGGAATAGGTCGGACTTTAAGTATGACTATATAAAAAAATGACCTTCTGTTCTTTGCAAGTCAATCAAGGAAATTTTAAATTTAAATTATTTCGGAACTCAAAAATAAATCTCTAAAGAAATACTAAATACAATGATAAATTTGATTGTATGATAAAGAGACAATACGTATGAAATGATTTACTTACATGGAGCCGCAGCACGCCAAAAAAATCTTCCTTTTATGTGGAACTCTTATAAATATTGATTTTAAAAATTAATTATTATTATTATTAATATATCTATTTTATTTATGAATTAATTTATTCTTCCCAAATTATTTTCCTTATTCCAATTCCGTCACTTTGAAGGTGACAAAATTTCACCGGTTGGCGTGTCTGCGTTAACGAGTTCTGACCAAAACTGATCGTTCTCGTACAGACTCGACCAATCTTCCTTTTTAAGCGACTACTGCGCGTGTGGGGAAAAATGTACATTTAAAAATCGATCGCTGGCGGAACACAAAAATTTTCGTGAGGGGTTAATTAGTAGCGTAAACGCTACAATGCCTTTGTATAAGCTGTATTTTGAAAACTGTTTGAGACAATAATAAATGTTAGATTTGTTTCTCTAATCTATTTTTTTATTTTATTTAAATAAATCTCCTAACCTTTTTGTTATTTTAGATACTAGGGAAGAATTTTTTCTTTCCTTCTGTAAGCTAGGATCCTTCAAGTGGCGCCCTATATCAAATTTCTTGAGGTGTTCCCAGTTTATTTTTGATCTGTTTGTTCTATCAATTGCCCAGGAGATTTATGTAAGTATCCCTTAGTTTCAATTAGTAGATACCCCAATCCAAAACCCTTTATTTCAACTTATCCACGACCCAGCTCTCCAATAACCAACTGAGTGTCGTTCGCACTTGTTACGATTATTTTGTTTGCCCAATCTTCTACCCTTCATGTTCTCAGCTCTCCAATAACCAACTGAGTGTCGTTCGCACTTGTTACGATTATTTTGTTTGCCCAATCTTCTACCCCTCATGTTCTTACCCTGAGGTAAGCAAAATAATCGTTACAGTATTGAATAAGATGGCAAGCAACTTGAACATCTGTTATACCTGAACATACCTGAACATGTTTTAGTTATATTTAGTTTTGAAATATTTTGTATTATTTATGTTCATTATTCATTTTGTATTTTTTTGTATTATTTGTTTTATTAAATTCTTTCTGTTTCGTTATGTATTTAATTGTTTAAAAAAAAAAGAGTGTATTCTCTTAAGCACGTAAGAAATTATAGGTACATATTATCCAGATTTAGTCATACGGCTCACACTCCCTCTAAGGGGAAAATTCACTCATCCCAGATACCTACGGTATCAAAAGGACTCTTTCCGTGGGACTCTGGTGGGACTCTGGTGGGACTCTTTCCGTGTTATTGAGCCCTAGGTCACTTGATATGCTGGAGTATCTCCCAAAAATTTTCGTACACATCTGGACGTTGAAAGTAGTACAGCTTTCTGCATGGTCTTGTATAGATATTCATTCAGACCTAGCTTTTTTATGTTTTCTAGGAGGTTCTGTGGAATGACTCTAGTAGTAGAGAGAATAATAGGTATTGTCTGGGTACTTTCCATTTTCCACTGTCTTCGTATTTGAATTTCCAGATCCTTGTATTTGTCGATTTTTTCGTTATGTTTAACACGAAGTGTTGTTGGGTATCGCCACATCAATTAATGTTGTTTGTCTTTTTAGTTTATTAACTAGTATGAGATCTGGTCTATTATGTGCCACTGTTTATTCTGTGAGCACCGTGCAGTCCCAGTATAGCTTGTAGTTGTCGTTCTCAAGTATACTCTCAGGAACATATTGATAATATGGAATATGGTTTGTTTGAAGAAGTCTACTTTCATAGCCATCTCTTGATGAAGGATCTTTCCTACTGAGTCGTGTCGTTCCTTATATTCAGTTGCAGCAAATGCCTGACAGCCCCCGGTAAGATGTTGAATAGTTTCCTGAGCTTGGCATCCATATCGGCATTTGTCATTTTGGACCTGAGGGTCTTTGATGATATATTTCAGGTAATTTTTGGTTGGTATAACCTGATTCTGAATGGCCAGTAGTGAACCTTCTGTTTCGGGGAACATCTTTCCTAATGTCAGCCAATAGTTCGACGCTATATTGTCGACATGGTCTTGATTGACCTCATTGGGATGTCGCGCATGCAGAGGTTTGCCCATCCAGGTGCGCATTTTTTCGTTCTTAGTAAGGTGGTTTACGCGCATTTCTGGTTCCCTCAGTTTGATCGGTGGTGTATCATCTACTGCACAAATCGCCAATTAAGGGTTGTTACTCCCGAAGGTACTTTTTAAAAAGGCCCTTTTAAAGGTAAAACTAGCAGAGTAATAGGACTTTATTTAATATAATTACAAGTGACTTTGAAATAAAAATTAACAGTATTTATATGAAATTAATTGATGACGATCTGTCTGCAATATGTGTCGAAACTGCTGATCGGCTGGACTATTGAACTGCAATACCGCTGACAATTGAGGTTATTGTACCGTAATTTCCCCATCCCCTGAGGAGGTTTTGTGAGAAATGAACAAAACTCTGTGTACTGTTTCTGAGGACTCTTGGCTTTGGCCAGGGATGTGTTCTGCTGTGGTTGTATTCTGCTCATCTTTTTCTTTTTTCAGTTTGCGTAGCTTGAGAAAACCAAAAATTAAAAGGATTGCTACCAGGATATATAGCGGTGGTGTCCATATGTAGCTGTGGTCCATTTGTGTTGGGAGAATGGATTGGAACCTTTCTTCTTCCTGTGATAACTTGTGTAGTTCGCCTAAAGGAATTCTGTCCAATTTTAGGGGTTTGACTATTGGATGGTTCTTCGGAATAGTGGTGGTCTTGACTTTTGGTAATGTTATTGGTTCTTCTTTAATTGTTGTTTTGGAATTCGTGTAAACTTCATTATTGGTTCGTAATTTACATTCTGGTGGTAACTCAATTAGATAGGTCTCTTCGAGTACTTCTATTTCGGTGGTGGTGCAACGGGTAGATACTTTCGTAGCCTTTGGAAAAACAGCAATGTAATGTGGATCTGATACTTTTTGGATGATCGTTGTAGTGACAGTGACAGAACCACTTTGTCATTGGACAGCATCATTGATTAAGTGGAGAATTTGGATGATGCAGTCATTAGTCTGGTCATTCTCTTGTGGAAATTTCTCGGGACAGATGAATGATTTGGACCCACTTCTTTTGCATGGTAGATACATATATTGAAAAAGGTCTGAGTTGTGGACTAGGTATGGACCAGGTGGAATGATTATTGTGTGATTATTAGTTGGATGTGAGTATAAATGGAAGTATGTAAACGACTTGGAATGAAGGATAGGAAAATATAAAATGAAAACTAGGATGTGGTTCGTGTAATAACCATCAATGTCTATAATTTCATAGTATTTGGTTAAGTCTTCTTCTTAAATATAGGGAGTCTGTGATGCAGGGTGGTGCTCAAGCATCTTTTGCACGGTCCATTTTATTTCTTCAGGTTTGATGAGACCGTTGTGTAAAGTTTTGATTCTTGCAAATGTAATTGTTGTTTGTAAATCATCCAGTATTTGTATAATTGTTTGTAAATTTAGATTTATCTGGTCAAGGATGTTTCGAACTTGCATATAATCATTGAAATCGAAAATGAATTGGTTCATCTTTAAGCTAATTTTGTTTGTCTCTTCAGCTATGATTTCTTGGTTGTGTGTAAGTAGTGAAATTGTTTGGTTAAAATTTGTCATTATTCTTTTATTGAGACTGAGTTGGCTATTGATGTTGGTAATAATATTCTTTTGGTTATTTTCAAGTGATTTATTGGCGGCGTTGTATCTTTCAGCATCTTCTTGATCTAGATTACCAGAAATAGATTTTATTACACTTCCCATAAGTCGTTTTTTGCTTCTGGATATTGGATATATTGTGTCTAGT
Source organism: Diabrotica balteata (assembly GCA_918026665.1). Taxonomy (NCBI): domain Eukaryota; kingdom Metazoa; phylum Arthropoda; class Insecta; order Coleoptera; family Chrysomelidae; genus Diabrotica; species Diabrotica balteata. The sequence goes on from OU898279.1 coordinate 74,437,337, forward strand.
TTTTCTTTTGCTGTTTGGAGAAGGTACTGTAGAGTTTTATCAAAGTTTTGTAGGCTGTCAAAATATGATTGACTAAGTCCATTTTCTATTGTTCTGTTGGTAGTGATATATTGAGATTCTATGGATTCAATCTCTTCTGCGATGGGATCTAGATGGAAATAGTGAATGAAGTAATGAGTGCTGGTCTGTATCCTTTCTTGCCAAGTTTAACTGGGAGGAGTCCTGGATTGTCCTTCAGGTTTTGAATTTGAACTTGTTGAGCTGCTACTAAGGTACATCTGTAAAGTAGTTTTAGCGTTAGTCTTTGGCTGGTGTTTGATGTTTTTTTTTGTGTATAGACGTATCTAGATAAAAAGATAAACTGAAAGAATGGGAAAACTATATTAAATTTTTTTTTCACGACATAAGAGAAGAACCAAGATTGGAAAATAACAACGAAGGGCCAACAATTCTGAAATCTCAAATTATAAATGCAATTAATCATCTCAAAACAAATAAAAGCCCAGGTCCAGAAGGCATATATCCAGAAACGTTCAAATTAATCAGCGAAGAAAATATCGAATTATTTGTCTTTTTATTCAATCGCATTTATGATACAGGTAAAATACCCCAAGATTGGCTGGAGTCAATACTCATCTCACTACCAAAAAGCCAACATAATCGTATCTATAGAAAGTGCGAAACAATCATCGGAGACGATCAGTTTGGATTCAGAGCCGGCATGGGAACGAGAGAAGCCCTGTTCAGTTTACTAGTTCTCGCCCAAAAATGCTACGACCAACAGAAAGATATATTTATATGCTTTATAGACTTCAAAAAAGCATTTGATAGAGTAAGACACGACCTACTATTGGAACGATTGCAAGAAGTCGGTTTAGATGGAAAAGACATCAAATTCTTAAAAAACTTGTACTAAAACCAAAACGCCAGAGTTAGGATCGAAGGTTCCACATCCGCAGAAGTAAAAATTAGGAGGGGAGTTAGACAAGGTTGTGTTCTGTCGCCTCTGCTGTTTAATCTTTACTCCGAGTTTCTATTTAAAAAAGCATTGGAGGATTCCAAGGATGGAGTCAAGGTGAATGGCGTAAATATCAACAGTATCAGATACGCCGATAATACAGTGTTAATTGCGGATTCCGACTCAGGTCTACAACGACTCATCGACAAGACCAACTCGACCTGTGAGCAATTTGGTATGAAAATAAACATTAAAAAAACCAAAGTGAGTCAATCCGAAAAAAACAAAACGTACCTCAACCTTGCACAATAAATGGGCACACCTTAGAACAGGTCAATAGATTTAAGTACCTGGGATGTTGGATCGATAGCAGCCTAAATCCTGATCAAGAAATAAGATGGAGAATAGAACAGGCCAGAAAATCTTTCGAAAAAATAAAAAAAACTGCTTTGTGATTCTCGAATAAAACTCGAAATACGACTACGTGTATCAAAATGCTACGTCTGGTCGACTCTTTTATATGCAGTTGAAACGTGGACCCTTAAAACATCAACCGTAAATAAATTGGAGGCCTTTGAAATGTGGATCTACCGGAGAATACTCAAAATTTCATGGACATCGCATACCTCAAACGAAGAAGTGCTGCATAGAATAGGCAAGGAAAGAGAACTTTTTAACACAGTAAAAGTTAGAAAAACATCATACCTAGGCCACATACTGAGAAATAATAAGTACCAATATGCCCAACTTATAGTGAAAGGAAAAATCGAGGGAAAGAGAGGCCTAGGAAGGAAAAGACTATCGTGGCTCAGAAACATCCGACAATGGACAGGTAAATTTTGAACAGCTAATAAGAACAGCTGAAGATAGAGAAGAGTTTAAAATTGTGGTAGCCAACCTCCATTGAGGAGAGGGCACTTTAAGAAGAAGAAAACGAATCTTAAGTTTCCATTGTTACGGGATTGTTATTTTTCACAATGCGAGAAGAAAATGTCGGAAGAAGTTTGTTTCTCTTTACTGTTTTTCTAGTGTAAACTTTTGTGCTGGGTTTATAAGTTATTGGTGTTTGTCTTTTTTCATTTATTTTCTTAATATTTTTCTGTTTGGTTTCTTGTAGCTTTTTATTTATTTCACTGTAGATTTCTTTTGTCTATAATCTGTGGCTTTGTGTATAGGTATTTATTAGGATTCTGTTAATATGGATTTCAAACGGGTATTGAGGATCGATATGACCATTGAGAATTTCGATTGGCTTTTGTTTAGTTGATGAATGAATGGAATTGTTGTATCCTAAAATAGCATATAGCATATATGTTCTTTAATACTCAGAGTCTTTCTTTTTTCTCTAAGTATTCGTAGGTATTCCAAAGTTATAGAGTGAAAACGTTCTATCATTCCGTTCGATTGTGGATTATCTGGTGTTGTGTAGTGAATCGAAATTTTGTGTGTATCGACAAATTCCTGAACATGGCCGTTCTTGAATTCGGTTTCGCTATCTGCGATTATCATGTGTGGCAATTCATGATGGGCTATAAAGAGTATGAAGGCATTAAGGACATTTACTGCGTTGGATCCTTCTTCAGGATATGCTTGGCCATATTTCGAAAATTCATCAATGATTGTAAGAAATTTTTATCCGTTAGCTTGAAATGTGTCCATATGAATTATTTCTAATGGTTTCGTTGGAGTTGGTGTTACCATAAATTTCGGCATAATTGGATTTCTGTAATACTTGTTAGGAACGTATCACAAAGGTTGATAACTTCTTCGATGTCTTTTTTTAGCGTAGGCCAGTAGTAGCGTTTTCTTATTTGAGCTTCGGTTTCGTTAATTCCTCTGTGTCTTCCCTTGATGGTAGTTCTCTATAATTTCTTTTTGCCTCTCTGTGCTGTTTACCTCTAGGAGGATGTTGCATTTGACAATATCGAAAGCGGAATTTTTAAAAGTGTCTCGTAGAATATTGCATAGGGATTTGTAGAGTTCATCATTCTCGAACAGAATGGCGTATTTCTTTTTCGGATCTATATAGGTCTTATAAAACTGGAAAATGTCGTTGTGAAGATCATTTTTTTCCAATTGGACATACATTCTCTTATTTGTTACAAAACACTGCTCTGTGATTGGTTTCGTCAGGTTGTAATTAACTATCATGAAAATTATTTGATTATTGTAATAATCAAGTGCTTTCTCGCTAATTGGAATTCCCATTATTGCATTTTCTGCAGTGGAATGTTTGGTTACATTTCTATGGTTATCTTTTTGTAAGTATTGGTAGTTTGATGGCTGAGCTTTAGATTTTTACTGTTTACTGTCTTCATGTATGATTTCGTCTATTAACTTCATTTCTTTGGGAGTCAACTTTGCAGTTTGATTTTTCTGGATGATTTTATTTAAGTCGCCTAAAAAGGTTGACGAATTCGAAATTTGTTGAGACTCTTCGGCTCGGTCGGTTAGAAATTCTTCCATATTGGATAAGGAACTGGGGTGATTAATCATAGAGATATCATCGTCGTCTTCTTTTGAGAGAAGTTTCAGTATTTCTTCCATGTTCTCATCTACACTGTTTAACTCTTTCGTGTGAATTTCAACACGGGATAAAGCATCTGCATTGGTGTTGGATTTGCCTTTCTTATATATTACTTCGTAGTCAAATTCCTCCAGCTTTAATCTCCATCTGACAAGTTTTGAGTTTGGATCTTTAAGTGAAAATAGCCATTGTAGTGGTCGATAGTAGGATAAAATTTTGAATTTTCGTTCGAAAAGGTATGGGCGGAAGTATTTAGTAGCCCACATAATTGCTAACATCTCCTTTTCGATAGTCGAATATTTCAGTTCAGTTTCATTTAAAGTTCTAGATGCATAGGCGATGGGTTTATCATTTCCTATTGGACCTTGTGATAGGATGGCTCCTATAGCCAAGTTGCTTGCATCAGTCGTAAGGTTGAAGGGTTTAGTGAAGTCTGGATATTGCAGAAGTGGTTTATTAATCAATAGGCTTTTACAGGTTTTGATACAGTTTAATAATTCATCGGTATGTTCGATTTTTGCATCCTTTTTAAGAAATATGGTAAGTGGTTTTGTAATTTTGGCAAAGTCCTTTATAAATTTTCTATAGTAACCAAGTAATCCTAATATTGTTCTGAAGCTATTTTCTTGTGGCATTGTAAATTAATTACTATTTACCTGGGAATAAGCCACAGTTAAAGATAAAAATACATTTATTGACGTTTCAATTTCCACTTCGGAAATCGTTCTCAAAATACAAACAGTAAATTAAACAAATTTTGTTTTTTGTTACATAGTGAAAAATTCTTCTAATAATTTAATTTTATCTGACTCATTTATATTGACAATTCAGACATACATTATGCATTTTAAAGCAGACGACTTTAAAATGATATTGCCAATATTGTTGAGTTGTGCTCCTGGGCGACTTTACTTATAAGATAGTTCATTCGATTACATGAAATCAACTTTAACTTGAGAATATCCGTCAGAAAAAAATCATAGCATGTAATTCGTCTTTAAAAAGACAAACACATGACATGATGACAGTAAAATTCTCCTGTTAGTGATTCCATAGTAAATTATGAGGGAAAAACCAGGAAAAAACCTCATAATACTATCCCGACATTGTAAGTATTTGTTCGTGAATTTAGTTTACCTTCAACAAACATCAAAATTCTGATTTTATATGTTACGTTATTTAAAAAACATAAATGATGTATCCTCTATATGTTACTGACTTACTAATACTGGTATTTTCTTATTAATAACTTCCTCTTTTAATATTGGTTAACTACATTCTGCCGAGGAATTTGCGACACAATTGGCCTCATTTAGCATAATTAGAGCCGCTTCTTTGATTTTTCTTATTTTACCATCCGTTTCTTTCAGGACTACATTTGAATTATTCCATTGACCCTATGTTCATTATCCCATACGTGTTTACATATTTGAGATCTATTAAATTTTCTATTTAATGGCCTTAACTCTAACATTTAATGGCCTTGATGATTCACCTAAATAAAACTGATCGCATTTACAAGGTATTTTATAAATGCAATTCTTTGTCCCTTTTTGTTCATTGTTAGGTTTGGTTTTGGACAAAATAGATCTCAACGTGTTTGTTGTTTTGAATGTTGTTGAAATGTTGAATTTATTTCCTATCCTTTTAAGTTTTTCTGATAATCTTTTATGTACGGTATTGTTATTTTCCTCATATTATTCCTTGTGTATGCTGTAGGATCTCGTTTTAAGTTGTTCTGTTCTATTCGATCGATTGTTGAAAATTCCTTATTTATAAACGATAAAGGATAATCATTTTTTAATAAAACAGATGTTAACAAATGTTTCTCCTCCAAGATCGAATTTTCGTTAGAACAAGTAATTTTGGCTCTATCGTATAAGGATTTAATTATTCCCTTTTTTACATTAATATTGGGATTTGATTTGAAATTTAAATATCTATTGGTGTGTGTTGGTTTTCTATACAACTAAGTCTCATATCCAGTATCGTTCTTAGAGATTAAAACATCCAGGAAAGGTAGTGTGTTATTATATTCCTTTTCTGACGGATATTCTCAAGTTAAAGTTGATTTCATGTAATCGAATGAACTATCTTATAAGTAAAGTCGTCCCAGGAGCGCAACTCAACAATATTGGCAATATCATTTTAAAGTCGTCTACTTTAAAATGCATAATGTATGTCTGAATTGTCAATATAAATGAGTCAGATAAAATTAAATTATTATAAGAATTTTTCACTATGTAACAAAAAACAAAATTTGTTTAATTTACTGTTTGTATTTTGAGAACGATTTCCGAAGTGGAAATTGACACGTCAAGAAACGTATTTTTATCTTTAATTGTGGCTCATTCCCAGTTAAATAGTAATCAAGTAATCCTAAAAATCCTCGAATTTCTTTCGCTGTTTTTGGTATAGGATAGTCTATGATGGCTCTAATCTTAGTCGGGTTTGGTTTAATTCCCTCGCAGGTTACGACGTGGCCTAGAAAATTGACTTTTTTCTTAAGGAATTCACATTTGCTTTGTCAGCTTGTGTCTTAAATCTTGTTTCTCTTAATCTTATAAAAATATTCTTAAGATTTATCATGTGTTCTTAAAGAGAGGTTGAAAATACAATAATGTCGTCCATGTAGCCAAGGCATATTTCTCCTATAAGTCCTTTTAGTACGTTCTCCATTACTCTATGGAATGTTGAGGGTGCATTTTTGAGTCCGAGTGGCATTCTCAGGTATTCATAGTGGTCATTTTCAACGTTAAATGCAGTCTTCTGCATATCTTCTTCGGCCATTTCAATTTGATGTAATCCTCTGGCTAGATCTACGGTAGAAAAGTATTGGCAGCGTCCTAGTTTTTCCAGAATGACTGTTATATTTGGAATTGGATATCGGTCATCGATGGTTTTCTCGTTCACCTTCCTGTAGGCGACAACTATTCGCCATTTAATTTTTCCTGAGACGTCTGGTTTCTTTGGAACGACCCAGATTGGGGATGACCAGGGTGATTGATTCGGTCTAATGATTCCTTGATCAAGCATCGAAGTGATCTGCTTACGTACTTCTTCTTTATGGATGTGTGGATACCGATATGACTTGGTATAAACTGAAACTTCATCTTTGGTTGGTATATGGTGCTTTATTTGGTTAGTAAATGTTAAAGGATCGTCTGGATGATAAAATATCTCTGCAAACTTCCTGCACAGTCGTCTTGGGTGAGATTCTTCTTCTGTATTAAGGTGATCGGTTCTAAGAAGAGGATCGACATCTCTTAGATTACTGTCTTCGGTAGGTATTATATCTGACGTGTATATATGATATTCTTCGATATTTATTGCTTGACTTTTGATGGGATCAGTTAATGATACTTGGATGTATTCATCGCTGTTATTGACTAGCTCAGTCCAGGCAAGTTGATTACAGACAACAGTGAGAGTTTCTCTTAGGATGGCACCTTCGATTTCTTGTCTTGGGATGACGATTGTACCGGATGCTTCCTTTACTGGCAATCTGACTTGGGTAATTGTTTGGGGCTCTAGCTGGACTGTATAGAATTGGGCTTTGTTTGTGACATAGTAATTAATAGGAAGAATAGAATGCTCTGTAGTATGAGTAGCTTGGGTAAAATCGAGATTTGCTTTTAGAAGTTTAAGATTATCGAGGCCGATAAGACCGTCGAATGTCTTGTTAAATTTAAAAACATACAGTTTTAAGTTAATATCCGAGTTAAATTCGGGAAAAATTGTAATTTCTACACAATAATCTTGTGAATGATATTATAACGATAAATGGTTCATATTTAATATTATTTTTGTAGAATTTATTGGCTATATCAGGATTAAGGAAAGATTTAGTGGATACTGTATCAATAAGAAGTTTAAGATGTGGGTTTTGAATTTTAATATAAGGAAGCTCTCTTTTGTCAGCATAGGAATATAATTTTACTACGTTTATTCTTTTTCTTCTGGAAACGTTTGAAAATTTACATCTTCCTCATATTCTTGGCTTTCTTGTTCATAATAAGGGTAATCTGAGTATGTGTCATTGTCTATACCTTAATCCTAATTATTTTCTTCTTGTTGTTCGATATTAAAAAGTTCTTTTACAGTAAATCGAGGGCTGGCTGTTTGTTGAAAGCGGAAGTTTCTTTGAGATTGGGGTCTATTAAAGCATGTTTGGCGTGTAGATATGCTCATAGATGTTGGCTTATAAGATTGAGATGGCACTGGTTTATGAAAATTGGGTTGATTAGCCCTAGAATTTTGTGCATATGGAGTAATTTGTTGATTTTGTTAGAATCTAGGCGGTTGAAATGTCCCTCTTGGATTATTGTTAAATGGGTGTTGTTGCAGGGGCCTTTGATTTGGCCTAAAGAATGGCTGTGGCCATTGGGGCTTGGGCACCTCAGGCTGCCATCGTGTAGGAGCGAGCGTATGAGTTAAATTTGGTCTCTGTGTGTGTGAAGTCGTAGACGGTTTATTAGACGATAAGGAATAATTATGAGTTTTTAGGAGATATCTTAATGTTATTTTATCCCTGAATATATTGGATAGCAAGGGCGAGATTTGGTGGTCTCATGGATCGAATTTTTGATCCTAGGGGTTCTCTAAGGCCTGCCAAAAATATGGTTAGAGCTTTTTGTTGAAAAAATCTTTTTTACTTTTTTTAACTTCCTCGTTTTCTGTATGTAATTCAATATGATTTGAGATAGTATTTAAAAGACTCATAACTTTTTCATGAAATTGATGCGGGTTTTTGTTTGGAGCCTGACGAAGATTGACTAAACCTCTGGTTAACGAGTTTTCGTTACGTTGGTCTGCAAAATTTTGGACAAGAATTGATTTTATTGGCGACCAGTCTTTACAGCCGTATACAGTAATAATTTCTCTGGCTCTTCCTTTCATTTTGTTCATAGTTCCTCGGATGAGCACGTGATTTTGAAAATTTTCATCAACATCATTTTCATTAACATCAATAAAATTGTGGAGTTCATTTGGATTGCCGTCGTACTCTGGTACGATAAAAAGGTCTTTATTAACATCAAAAATTGGTGCAATATTAGTGTTATTTGAAAATCTGGTTTAATATTTTCACTAGATTTTCACTAGATATATATATATATATATATATATATATATATATATATATATATATATATATATATATATATATATATTTACATGCATAGTACCACCAAATGTTCCTTATCACGACGATTCCCAGGGTATCAGGTTTCCACCTAAAACAACCTGAGCTGATAAGGATCCTTACACATGCAGTTACCAGCAGAGTCAGCGGAACCCAAGCTTTTTACACGTTCCCACTGAGTCAGCATTTACTAATATTATAAAACCGCTTGTCGCTCGTTATTTTCGTTCAGTATATTAGTATATTTTTGTAATTCATTCATTATATTTTATATTTCATTCATTTGTAACACGTAACTTTGATAATTATATTTTTATAATAAATTAATTTTTTAAAAAGTCAAAAAAGTGTTTCGTGATATAATATATATATATATATATATATATATATAATAATATATATATATATATATATATATATATATATATATATATATATATATATATATATATATATATATATATAATATATATATTGTTGTACTGTTGAATGTCCATTAGCAATAAAAAACCGATATACAAATTTGATTACTTAAATAAAAATTAAAATTATTGATATTTCATAAAGACACGGGCATATAAATTTTCAAACATCCTGTATAAGACAAAATATGTATTTTAAGTTGTTCGAAGAATTGTTCATTAGGCCACAGAGACAAGACTTTCAAATATTATCTATAAGAAATTTAAATAAGTCGGTTATTGTGGAATGGATTTACCCAGAATAAAAGTGTATATAGACAGTGTTTAAACAATAGACCGGGATTTGCGGTGGTTTTTCTCCCCGAAAGATTATATCGGTAAAAGTTTATTAACAAAAGACATTGAATTGAGAAACAGGTATCGTTTGTAGCTATTAGTAAGACATATTTGTAAAGCAGATAGATTTAGTTAGAATAATTAAAGAATGTTGTTTTCTGGAATTACCCGAATGACGTTTTATAAAGAGAGTTGGTTGGTAACGATATACGTCACAGAGGTGGATGATTTTTATTGGTCAATTTTTGAATGCAATGGAGGTAGTGGTTTTGGCTATGAGATAGGAGAGAGGAAAAAAGTTAGTTAGTCAGTTTTCGTCGCTCAAGAAGGAAGGAGCTTTGTGGTTTGTGTTTGTTTGAAGTCCCGAAGACGTAATTTACCGGATGTGTTTATTTGCTGTGTAAAAGCTGATCAGTGTCAGGAACGGGGTACAGAGAGATAGAAAAACCAAAGGGTATAAGAATATTAATATCAGACGAAGCCGGAAACATTTGAAGTTATAAACAGGCGCGGAGATCCGCTCAAAAGGAGGCTGCATAGAATTACACGAGTTGTTGGGTTGCAGAAAAAAGGACAGATAGGAGAAAGGTGTACGTCATCTGGACCACAATAGGAGCAGAAGCAGAGAAAGGTTTTTTTTATGGCGTGGCCATAGAATTACAACGGCAGAGAACGAAAGGTCAGTCAATTTTCATTAGAGCAGGAGTGTGGTTTTCATTTATTAATTAAATAAATTGAATAAATAATAGAGACAGTTAATTTTGCGATCATTTAAAGAAAAAAATTATAAAGAGAGCTTAGTTATAACACATATTAAAAATCAATGTAAAATAACATTTGGGTCCATGATAGAAAACAACTTCTCATATATTTAAAGTATTATATTGCAAATATTACAGCATTGATTGTCATATAAAATTTCATTAAAATAAACGACATCTCACATATAGTTCCGTTGAAATTCTGTGTATTTTATTCAGGTCATATTACCTATCCCAATTAGGAAGCCAATTGGAAAATATTTTGAATCCACGATCCTGAATATTTAAATAGCCTGAGATTGTAATTAATTAATGCTGATTTATTGTGATTAATTGGAGATTAGATCATTTAATAAATATAGACAGGATCTTTTCTAAATAAGCAATAGAATATAATTTAAATAGCATAACAAAATGGCCCCCAACGTGTAAAACTTTGAAAAATATTTCTAGTTGGCAAATTTGAAAGGATAGGAGTAGACGAGCAGATATTTGAAAGTTTATATGCCGTGGATAAAGTGAAATATTATGTAAAATTTGAGGACATAAAGATTTATATATTTTTTTAAGATACAATTTACCATAATTGATTTATTCGTGATATTGACAATTTATAGGTTACCATAATTGATTTATTTGTGTGATATTTACATTTGATAATTTTACCATACTTGATTTAATTGATTGATTTTGAGATTTGATATTTTACAATTTGATTTATTTGTGGGATATTGAAATTTGACACTCGTACTCAAGAGTTATTACATTTGAACAAGAAAAGTCCCGTTTGTTGCAACAGACCAGTAGAATTTTATATTTGGCGGGGACAAAAACATAATAAATGCCAAACACAAGAAACAAGAGCAAAGAGAACAAAAAACAAGAAGATAAATCAGAACAGGAAGAATATTCAGACCAGGAAGACGTATTAGACACAACAGTAATGGAGACAGAAAAACAAGAATCGGGAATAGAAAAATTATTAGCAATGATGCAATTACAGACACAACAAATACAAGAATCAACAAAACAGGCCATACAAGAAAACCAAAAAGAAACATCACTAAAAATCGAAGAAAACCAACGGAAAACAAGACAAGCAATAGAACAGAAATTAGAAGAAAATGATAGAAAAATGGAAAAGCGTTTGGACAAATATGAAAATGAAGTAAAAGTCTGTTTAAAAAAAGTTAGTGAAACAGAGAGGAAACTAGAGATGCAGAGAGAAGAAATGGAAACTAAAATGAAGGATATTAAGGCTGTCCAGAAAAAGGAACTGAAACAGTTAGAAGAAAAATTTGAAATGGCGTTACTAGAAGACAGGAAAGAAATGGAAAGGAAACTTAAGCAAAATGAAAAACAAATTGCAGAGATGGAGATAAGAGGAGTAGAAAGAAAGGAAGTTATCGTACATAGCACAGAAGACGTAAAAGTACGATTTGGCGGGGATATAAGGAAACTACACCCAGTCCCTTTTATAAATAACCTAAAGAAAAAAGTCACATACATAGGACCGTTTGCAACAGCAAAGGAAACCATCCGAAACCATCTCAAAGAAGAGGCAAATCTTTGGTTTGTCAGCAAGGAAGAAGAATTTGACAATTGGCAAGATTTTGAGAGAAGATTCTTAAATTATTTCTGGGGAAAAATCCAGCAACTACAAGTAAATAAAGAGTTACAAAATGGAAAATACCATGAGAGGATGGGCGTATCAGAAAAGATGTACGCATTACAACTCTATAATAATGCAAAACATTTGCAATATAATTATTCATCAGAACAATTGGTAGAGTTGATATCGCGACACTTTGAAGATACCTTGGAAGACCACATAAATCTCCAAAATTACAAGGACATTGACAGCTTATGTCAATTTTTGCAAATGAGAGAATCACGTAGGCATGAAAGAAAAGAAAGAAGACCGCAAGAAAATTATAGACAAAGAGAAAACCAAGAGTATAGAGATAGAGGTCAAAATTTTAGAAGAGATTATCCAAGACGAGAATTCATACCTAGACGGGGATACGAAAATAGACCGAACGGAAGAGAGAATTATGAACCCAGAACCCAGAGATGGAATGAAAACAGGGATCGGGAAAATCAGAGTAGAAATAACCGCCCATACCAAGGAAACAGATACAATAACCCACGGAATGAACAGGAATCTCGCGGTAACCGATACGGGAATGATAGACCAAAAGAGAACAGAAGAGAAATAAATAATATGCAAAGAGAAGAAAATGAATATGAGAGAGAAGATGACGGGCGAGAAAAACACAGAAGAACAACAGGCGTGTTTTCAAGAAGGCGCTCACTAAAAACGAAGAAACAAACAGGAATTTTTTGTCACCCCAAGGAATTTATTAAACTGGCAGGAAACAATAAAAAGAGAAATGGAGTTAATTTAAAATTTGTGGATGGATTTATAAATGAGAAACCAATTAAAATTATGATAGACACAGGCTCTGAAATAACACTGGTCAACAGAAAATTAATCGAAGAAGTAAATTTAACAAGTCTAATTTATAAAATACCTAGGGTGAATTTAGTGGACGCAAATAAACGGACATTGGCAACAATAAATGAAGGTATACGAATAATGGTACGATTGAAAAAAAATATGTATGCACTTCAATGTGTAATAATGCCGAATATGTCACATGACATGATTGTGGGCGTTGACGAATTAACGGAAAAACATGTAGTGATCGACTTCAAAACCAATACGATGAAAATAACAAAGGAAAAAGAAGAAGAACAGGATAAGAAACAAGAGAAACAAATTACGGACGAATCAGAGAAAGAACAAACGGTGGAAATGAACCTGGTGACGAAGAAAGGAAAAGAAAGAAAGAGGGGAAAAGGTCAGAAAAAGATCAAAGAAAAAAAACCTGGGATTCCTCAAAAGATGAGACGAGCTCAGGAGAAGAAGATGGAAAGATTTTGACAAGAAATGAAAGCAAAACTTGGGATTCCTCAAAAGAAGAGACGAGCACAACAGAAGAAGAAACAAAGGAAATGAAAGAAAAGGAAAAGGATTCAGTTGAAAAGAACATATGGGATTCCTCAAAAGAAGAGACGAGCCCAACAGAAAAAAAAACAAAGTAAAATGAAGAGGACACAATGGAGACAGTGGTGTTTGAAGAAGACACGGAGTACAAGGTGAATATGTGCGAAGAATTTGATGGGAGAGACAAAAAATTAATATGTGGAGAAGGCAAAGAAAATGATTTGCGTATAATTTTAAGAGACTACGAAACGCTGATAAATGAGGAAAACCGAGTGGCCACAAAATAAGAGCACTCATTTGAGGTGAAAAACTTGGGAAATTTTCGATCGAAGACTTATCCAATTCCTTATAAGTATCGGCAAGAAGTAAAGCAAGAAATCAAAAAAATGTTGGAAGATCAAATCATTGAGAGATGTGACTCACCCTATATTAACCCAATTGTGATAGTGAAGAAGAGCAGTGGAGAGTTAAGACTCTGTTTAGATGCCCGAAATATCAACCAACACACAGTATCACAATATGAATCACCGTTAAATATCGAGGCCATTTTTGGAAGAATCACGGGATCACATATTTTCTCAAAAATTGATCTAAAGCATAATTTTTGGTTAATACCTTTGGCTGAAAAGTGTAGAAACTACACTGCCTTTTCAATTGATGGTATAGTATACCGATTTAAGGTAGTTCCGTTTGGATTACAAAGCGCCTGTGCAGCACTTGCACGAGCTTTGCATACCATTTTGAATCATCATGAAGAGTTCATCGTCCATTACATCGACGATTTATTAATTTTTTTACAAGATATGCAGAGTCATGTGGAACATATCAAAATAATTTTGAAAGAATTGGACACAGCGGGATTAAAACTAAACATTGAAAAATGTCAATTTTTTCAAAAGGAAGTGATTTATTTGGGTTTCAAACTTGACACCAAAACTGTAAGTCTAGCCGAGGACAGAGTAAAGCTCATCGACGAATACCCAAGACCAACAAATCTAAAAACATTGCGAGGGTTTCTCGGTACGATAAATTATTTCAAGAAATTAATTCCCGATTTAAGCCAAAAAGAAATTCCTTTAATAAAATTGTTAAAGAAAGGGACAAAATGGAATTGGAAAGAAGAACAGGAGGAAGCTTTCACAATATTGAAACAAGAATTTGCTAAAGGAACGAAAATATATCACCCTATTTACAATTTGCCGTTTATACTCCGTACGGATGCGTCGATACAGAAATTTGCAGGAGTGTTGTCGCAAATACAAAACGGCCAAGAGGTTCCGATATGTTTTATATCTCGAGTGACTAAAACACATGAGAGAAAATACAGTGTCACCGAGTTGGAATTCGCCAGTGTACTATTTTGCGTAAACAAATTAAGGTTTTACTTATTGGGAGCTAAATTCACCATCGAAACGGATCATGCAGCATTGATACACATCATGAAGAATCGATTGGTAAATAACAGAATACACAGAGGCATTCTGCTCTTACAAGAGTATGATTTCGAATTCCGATACATCAAAGGGAAAGACAACATAATAGCTGACGCTTTAACACGGAACGAAGATACAGGAAAAAAAGAGACAATTACATTACATGTAGGATTGAATATATTGACACAAGCCGAAGGGATATTTTCGTTAAATGAGATAAGGACCGATCAGGAAGGCCTAGAAGAAAGAGAAAAGAGAAGAGCGGAGCTAGAAAACGAGATATTTTTTAAGAGAATAGACGGAAAGGAATTATATTTAGTGACACCGACATTGGCAGAAAGAATCATAAAGAAGCTACACGAGGAAAATGGACATATTGGCAGTAGAAAGGTATGGCTTGTGTTTAGGGAAAACTACATCAGTCGACAAGATTACCGCATTGCAAAAGAGATCACACAGAAATGCGAAGTATGCCAGAAATACAAGAGCAGGAATTTTAAAAAACGAAAATATTGCAAAGAGCATTGTATCCCGGAACAACCTGGACATTATAGCCATCGACATGTTAAGCGATCTAATTGTGACCACCCAAAGGAACAAGCATATTCTGGTGATGGTGGATGTGTTCTCAAAATACGTGAAATTATATAGTTGCCGCACCACAAAAGGGGAAGAAATATTGAGAAAAATAGACAATTTCATCGCTACGGTAGGAACCCCAAGAAAAATTTTACTAGACAATGCAACGTACTTCCGAAATGATCGTTTCAAGGGACAGCTTGGAGAACGGGGAATCGAGACGAACTTTGTAAGCATCAGGCATCCCCAAAGTAATCCTTCTGGGCGATTTATACAAGAGGTAACGAAATTTCTTCGCATTGCAACGGATGGTCAACATCGGCGATGGGACAGAAAATTGGGAGAAATAGAGATGTACCTAAATTCCATGCCAAGTACAGTAACGAAAGAAACACCAGAATACATCATGAAAGGCGTCATGCCGATAAGACCGTGGGAAGATCCAGAACAAAGAGAGTATCGACAGGTTATAGAAATGGTTCAGAGGAGATTAAGAAGAAGCAATGAGAAATACATCCAGAGACAGGGTCATAATAGGAAACGAAGACCAGTAACTTTCCAAAAGGGTGACAAAGTAATGGTAAGAGCATTAAGAGTGTCAAATCTTCAGAGCGGTATTTGCGCAAAATTGATGCCTGTTTTCGAAGGGCCATACATAGTAAACAACGAAGATGGAGTAAACAGCTATGAGTTGAAACATATGGATTCTGAAAAGATCAGAGGTATTTATAATATCCATGATGTATATAAATATCACGAATGAAGATTTAAATTTGTATAAAGTAGATAGTAGGATAGGATAATACGTAGCATAAGTACAGCTAGCATACAGGAAGTGCGTTTTAGTTTGCCTCGAGAAAATTTAGTTGCATAGATTGATAAATTTTATCGATTACAAAGGCGGGAATTTGTTGTACTGTTGAATGTCCATTAGCAATAAAAAACCGATATACAAATTTGATTACTTAAATAAAAATTAAAATTATTGATATTTCATAAAGACACGGGCATATAAATTTTCAAACATCCTGTATAAGACAAAATATGTATTTTAAGTTGTTCGAAGAATTGTTCATTAGGCCTCAGAGACAAGACTTTCAAATATTATCGATAAGAAATTTAAATAAGTCGGTTATTGTGGAATGGATTTACCCAGAATAAAAGTGTATATAGACAGTGTTTAAACAATAGACCGGGATTTGCGGTGGTTTTTCTCCCCGAAAGATTATATCGGTAAAAGTTTATTAACAAAAGATATTGAATTGAGAAACAGGTATCGTTTGTAGCTATTAGTAAGAAATATTTGTAAAGCAGATAGATTTAGTTAGAATAATTAAAGAATGTTGTTTTCTGGAATTACCCGAATGACGTTTTATAAAGAGAGTTGGTTGGTAACGATATACGTCACAGAGGTGGATGATTTTTATTGGTCAATTTTTGAATGCAATGGAGGTAGTGGTTTTGGATATGAGATAGGAGAGAGGAAAAAAGTTAGTTAGTCAGTTTTCGTCGCCCAAGAAGGAAGGAGCTTTGTGGTTTGTGTTTGTTTGAAGTCCCGAAGACGTAATTTACCGGGTGTGTTTATTTGCTGTGTAAAAGCTGATCAGTGTGAGGAACGGAGTACAGAGAGATAGAAAAACCAAAGGGTATAAGAATATTAATATCAGACGAAGCCGGAAACATTTGAAGTTATAAACAGGCGCGGAGATTCGCTCAAAAGGAGGCTGCATAGAATTACACGAGTTGTTGGGTTGCAGATAAAAGGACAGATAGGAGAAAGGTGTACGTCATCTGGACCACAATAGGAGCAGAAGCAGAGAAAGGTTTTTTTATGGCGTGGCCATAGAATTACAACGGCAGAGAACGAAAGGTCAGTCAATTTTCATTAGAGCAGGAGTGTGGTTTTCATTTATTAATTAAATAAATTGAATAAATAATAGAGACAGTTAATTTTGCGATCATTTAAAGAAAAAAATTATAAAGAGAGCTTAGTTATAACACATATTAAAAATCAATGTAAAATAACATTTGGGTCCATGATAGAAAACAACTTCTCATATATTTAAAGTGTTATATTGCAAATATTACAGCATTGATTGTCATATAAAATTTCATTAAAATAAAGGACATCTCACATATAGTTCCGTTGAAATTCTGTGTATTTTATTCAGGTCATATTACCTATCCCAATTAGGAAGCCACTTGGAAAATATTTTGAATCCACGATCAAAGGTAAATAGTACAAGTTAAATAGCCTGAGATTGTAATTAATTAATGCTGATTTATTGTGATTAATTGGAGATTAGATCATTTAATAAATATAGACAGGATCTTTTCTAAATAAGCAATAGAATACAATTTAAATAGCATAACAATATATATATATATATATATATATATATATATATATATATATATATACATATATATATATATATATATATATATATATATATATATTGATATTATGTTTTGTTTTGTATATGAGCAATGAGTGCTTAAAATAAAATATATGAGTATAGGGTTTTTATCGCGGTTCTCAAAGAATTAGTTTGTAAGTACTTTTTAAATTATCCTTATTATACCTATTATGAAACTATATACCTATTAAGACATATATATATATATATATATATATATATATATATATATATATATATATATATATATATATATATATATATATATATATTATTTGTAGTCTCAGTAATTGGTCTGTATTATTATATATTATATTACTAAAACTTATTCGCTGAAAATTGTACAATGGGAATTCACTCTATAAAATATTGCGGTTACCATAACTCCCAAATAAATTAAAATCAAAAAAAAAATGTCATTTATTTAAATTGGATATGTTTTCAAAATTTAAATTTTTAATCTTAAGTTGTAAGTATATATATATATATATATATTATATATATATATATATATATTATAATATAAACAATTTAAATTTAAAACAACGTATCTAAATTTGAAATTCTTACAATTATTAAATAATTATATTAACAAAATTTGGTACCTTTCTGTCACTGAAAGCCTAAAGTTTTCCAAAATCAAATTTATAATCACCACTAAATATCTTCTTAATCAGCCTCAGTTATCCTTGTAATCTCCTGATAATATATTGTACTCCTGTATTGAAATGTCTATATTATTGAATTAATTTACTCTCCAATTGTATCTGACTTAATGAATTCTTCCAAGATAATCCTTTCTTCTTATTTAATTTAATTATAATTGTATTGAACTAACTTTTTTGATAAATCTAATTTAATGACTTAATTGTACCTGACTGACTGACTTCTTCTCACTTAATCCTTTTTTCTAACTTAATTTAACTTAATCAGTTTATAAATTCTTCTCACTCAATCAATTGTAACTTAATTTCTGACTTCTTCTAAATAACTCACTTAATAATTTATTGTTACTGAATAATTGACTGTAACTTAATGACTTCCTGTAACTTAATGCCTTCTTCTAACGTTACTAACTTTATGAATTAACTGTAACTTACTTAATAATCATCTGTAATTGACTTAATAATCCCCTGTAACTGACTTAATAATCCCCTCTTGCTTCAAATTACATGGTTTATATATCTTTTCAGGGTTCCAGAATCAGCGGGAAAGAAATCATGTTATAAACCTTGCATCTCATCAATAGATGAAAGTTCTCAAATCCTCTACTATGCAAATAGTCATATTGACGTTTTCCAGAAAATTCCTTGCTTTCTATAGATAATTTAACGGACATTTAGGCTCTCAGATAGGAATACACTTATACACTAAACATCTTACATTAATATATTATCACTATTTTACATCTGTAATAATATTTAAATTAAAATTCCAAATAATAAATAACTCCACTTCCCATCTAAATGTCAAAAATAAACAGTGTATATTTGGTTGCATATGCACATGGCTGACGTAAACATATCTACTATTAAATAAAATAAAAAAACAGAACTTCTTAAACTTAATTCTTATGCTAAATTCTTTAAAAATGCCCTCATATAATTATTTTTTAATAATATTCGCTAGTATGTAACTTATAAATTATGTCTTCAATTACTATTTAAGTAAATTTATTAATTAAACGTCATAATATTACTATGCTAATTTCTTGTATATCTATTCTTATTCCAATATATATATATATATATATATATATATATATATATATATATTTAAATTTAAATAATATTAAAAAATACAGGGTGTTTAATAGTCATAGTGTCTAAAAGATCTGGTGTCGGTAATATTTAGCACTTTTCAGCGTAACAAGAGACGCTCTGTTCAGCCTGCAAGTGCTGGTTCAGAGGTGTGGTGATATCATTTAACCTACCTATATGTGCTTTATAGACTTTCAGATAGCATTCGATAAAGTTTAACATGGAAAACTGATGAAAATTTTGGATAAGTAGAAATAGACAACAAAGATTTAAGAATTATACAGAATCTCTACGATAACCAGCAAACAAATGTCAGAATTATCCATCGAGCAAAAAGACAAAAGAGGGAATATAAAGGTAATGGGGGCAAAATATTGTTAGGCAGGAACTGGCGATCTTTAGAGGCTACATTAAACAAAGAAAGAGAGTCTCTCTCCTTTTTGACATCAAATTTAGTTGGGTTATGTTATTGTTTGTCCCAAATGTCACATGAAATCTTATTTATATTGAAGTTTTTTAACAATTGTGTCGCATTTTACTATTATCGTTAATAATTTATTAAAACTTTCTCGTCTAAGACACATTCTGAAAAATATTATATAGCTACTGTTAATAAGTGTCGGAAAATTGAAATTTGGCGCATTCGCATTTCCGGATATGTCCGCCATCAGAGGCCACTTTTTTGGTCTCCTTTTCATAAGGATTAGATTCCCTTTTTTGTCCTTTTGCTCGATGGAATTATTCTAAATTTTGAATCAATTGAAATTCTCTGTGGGGTTAGATGGGGGGTATATCTTGTCACCACTGCTTTTTAATCTGTAATCCGAGCATATTCTCAAATATGCACTGGCCAGGGGTTAATGTCGGTATCGCGGTCGATGGAATTAAGATCAGTAATATGAGATATGCGGATGATACTGTTTTGTTTGTGAGTTTTGGGGAAAATATGGTTACTAAATTGACAGTTTTACTGGAGAATGTGAAGAATACGGCTTAAAAGTTAATACTTTAAAAATTAAATTTATGGTAGTTAGCAAAATATCTGTATACGACTATAATTATAGCATATAGCACGGAAATAAAAAAAAAACTGAGAACATTACTTATCTCGATTCAAATATAAATGACATTTGAATATGAGCAGAGAGACAAAAATCCGCATTTTAAAGGCCAGGGCAGGGTTCTTCTGGATGAAAAAAGGATTATATTGCCAAAATATTAAAAATAACCTTAAAATAACCTAAACGACAAAGTAAGAGGTATTAAAACATATAAAAAACAGCTCGAAGTAGTGAGAACCGTAAAAATACGAATATATGAGTATTTTGCCTAAGTCATGCGACACCCAGAATGTTATGAAGTTCTCGATCTTATTTAGGGCAAAATATGTGGAGAGAGGGGTCCCGTTAAACGTGTAAACGAAGATAAACATCATGGCTTCGTAACCTACGTGAATGGTTTAATCAGTCTTCGTCGTCTCTCTTTTCATATGTGTGGTACATAAAATTATGATAGTCAATATGAGTGCCAGTCTACCCCAACCTGCAGTAATAAATATGGTACGAAAAGAAGAAGAATCGGCAATATAATGTACAATGAGAATATTTACATTTCTAGAGAAGACAACAAAAATGAAACAAATCCTACACACACCTCTTTTCAATTTGATAGAGCATATGTTTTAGTTAATGTGTGTCATTTGGACTTACTAAAAATATAGATAAAACTTACTAAAAATTCGAGGGAGAGGGAATACGCCAGGGGGTTTGGTCGTTTAAATCCCACACTCTCCGAAAAGTTAGCATTCATAAAATTGAAAGACTAACAGGCTTTTTCAGTGGATAATTAGTTGTCTTCTGAAAGAAAGAGACAGTAAAAGGAAAACCCAAAGAATCTAATCATTGTCGTAAAGGGAACAGTTTTTGCGACAAACAAATTGTACCTTTAAGCCGTAAAACTGATTAAGGACGGATTTACCCTACACCGGGATCTAAACAACCACTTTAGAATGAACCCTATGGTTTGCGATATGTTGATTTAAAATATGTTAAACAAAATAAAGTTAAGGAAATGTTCTTAGAGTATATTCCAATTATTGACGTGACAGGACCTGGTCTTCTCTTTTCTTGATGACTCCAAACATCCCTTTCCTTAAAGGGATGCTCTCCCACAGTTATCCACCTTCAATATCTCTTTAGCATCGGTTCTCAGTTCGTCTATTCACCTCCTCCTTGCTCTGCTTACTGGTCAACGTCCCACTATAGTTCCACTAAGCGTTTTAATAGGTGTTTTGTTCATTTTTACAAGATGACCTGCTCAGCGCAATCTTTTACTTTTGCATAATTTGCTATAGGGAAATAATTCTTTGAAATATTGATATAACTTGTGGTTAAACTTCATTCTCCACACACTATTGTCCCAGATGGGTACCAATATCATTCTCAACATCTTTCTTTCTTAACAATATTAATATGGTTGCAAACCATAAATCTTTTTCTACGCCTTATGTTGCTAAGATCCGTGAAATTTATTCCGCCATTCTGTACGCTCTCGAAGAACTAAAATCTAGCCACAATAAAATCACATCGTAATAAGCAGTCCAAATGCTTAACACACTTCGATCTTAGAATTTTGTTATATGCCTAGTAATTCTTCAAAAAGTTATAAGCTAGCTAGACATTGTCGCTGTTAAAACAACTACAGGAAACTAACGCAGACCTCATAACATCATTCAGCCACGTGGAAGATGTTCTTACTGTTTTACAATTTCTGAGATATAAAGTTAACCAAGAGTACTTCCATCTCTATGAAGAAGTAAAGGTGTTGCTTGAAGGTGTTATACTGCTTATGTCACGTATCTTTGAAAGGCAGATAAATTGTTTTAACATCGGATATATTAATGCATTACAAAATAAATTTATTTATCCCATTTGTCGACCATACAATTCCCTAATTGATTCGGAGGTTTACAAAACACCATAAAGTAGTATCTGTACTATCTGCTGTGTTACATTTTGTATGTATTTGGCATTTTATACGTATTCGGCAGTGGTGCTTGAAAAAAATACATCTGTCGTAAAAGCAGAAGTTAAAATGTGGAAAGCAGCTATGACTCTCACCTCCCATGCCCCAAAATCAGCTTTGAAATGCTCAGACAAGTGGGATTAACAACTATATCCAAATATTTACACATTGTTGCAAATATTGTCTACCATACCTGTTTCCACTGCTACCCCAGACTTTTTGAAGCCCAATAAATATTGTGTAACATAACGAGTGAAAACAGACTAAACGGCTTGGCCCTCATAAACGTTTACTATGAGATACAAGATTGCTCCAGGAACGTTCGATAGATGAGAATGACCTTAAAATCATAAAGAACCTTTATATGAATCAAGAGGCATATGTGAAAGTAGGACTGGAATCTACATCATATTTCTCAATTGAAAAAGGTGTACGACAGGGTTGTGTTCTATCACCCCTCCTTTTTAATCTTTACTCTGAAAAGATTTTCGATAGAGCCTTAAGTGACACTGAAGATGGAATCAAAATCAACGAACAGACTATTAGTAATCTTCGATATGCTGATGATACAGTCATAATAGCTGATAGCCAAGAAGCGCTACAACGACTAATAGATAGAATAAACACTGAGGGAGAACGACTGGGCTTGAAGATTAATATAGACAAGACGAAGGTAATGGTGGTTAGTAGAACACGAAATATGCTATTAAATATAAGAGTAAACAACAAGAATATCCAAAAGGTCCCCAAGTTCAGATATCTCGGTAGTTGGATAACTGAAGATCTGGATCCAGACATATAGATACGTAGCAGGATTGAGCAAGCCAGAACAGCATTTACTAATATGAGAACCTTGCTAAGCAACAGCAGTCACAACTTAACGCTTCGATATCGCTTTGTTAAATGGTACATTTACTCCATACTGCTATATAGTGCAGAAACCTCGACCATAAAGGCCAATGTGATGAACCGGCCTTTGAAATGTGGGTATTTAGTAGACTACTTAAAATTCCCTGGACAGTCACACAACAAATGTCGAAGTATTAAATCGAATGGGCAGAGAACGAGAATTGCTGCCAATAATAAAAAGAAGAAAAACTGCTTATCTGGGTAATATTTTGAAATTCCAAGTTCTTAAAGCTTATTATGGAAGGAAAGATAGAAGAAAAACGAGGCATCGGAAGAAAGAAATACTCATGGCTTAAAAATATAATGGATTGGACAAATCTCGATGCCTACGCACTTTTTAGAGCCACACAAGATCGAGAGAAGTATGCCAGAATGGTCGCCAACATCACTAATTGGATAGGGCACCATAAGAAGAAGATGATGAGATACAAATTGATGCGAATGAAGTAGTGGATATAGTTAAAATAAAAACAGAACATTAATTATGTAATGCGTACCTATTGTAGCGTTTACGCTACTGACTAGTCCAATTTAAACCCCTCAAGAAATTTTCTTATAACCCGCCTGTGATCGATTTTTAAAATGGACATTTTTCCCCACACGCGCAGTAGTCGCTTAAAAAGGAAGAGTGGTCGAATCTGTACGAGAACGAGCAGTTTTGGTCAGAACTCATACGCAGCCACGTCAACCGGTGAAATTTTTTCACCTTCAAAGTGACGGAATTGGAACAGAAAAATAATTTGGGGAAGAATAAATTAATTCATATATAAAATAGATATATTCATAATAATAAGTAAATTTTTAAAAATCAATATTTATAAGAGTTCCACATAAAAGGAAGATTTTTTTGGCGTGCTGCGGCTCCATATTCCGTCACGTGAAAATATTAATTTAAGTTCATTGAAATAACTTTGAATCCTTAAACTAATTAGCAACTTGTCTCTGGAGTTACCGATTTCTCGGACCGGATAGACCAGCGCCGGGTGTTTACTACCGTGTACCCCCATGGATTTGTCATCATAGCCCAGAACTAATTTTGCCGTGCCAAGAGGAGTTTTCCTATGGACTTGTAGTGATTTTAAGATAAGTTGTTTAATTGTTTAATTTTTGTTACTTCCTATTTAGTAGTATACCCTCTTCATATGCATATGATAAGGTGAATACCTTTGTGATAATTTAATTTTTGATATAATCTAATTCTAAAATATTGGGGAGAAGAAAATACATTACATGTTTTTATTGGGTTTTTAAATAGGATATACAGAGTCTGACCAAACTCATTTTTTTTTTGATATAATATTTTTGTTAATATAATACAATTTGATATTGAGGGAGGGACATAAATTTAATGTGGTTTTTTTTAAATATATATAATGAGTATTGAGAACTCACTTTTGAGATAATATAATTGTAACAGAGTTATCATTGTTGATATCTGTACAATACGGTAATTATTTCTCATTTTAGTAGAACTATTTAAATCTAAATTACTAACCTTAGTGTTAAGACTTAGGCTACCCTACGGACTATTCTTGGTTTATACTAATATTTCATATTTTATTTGGCCAGTGGTAGTGACTATTCGTTTGTTGAGGGGCTATTAGGTCCCATTGTATCTGTACACCATCCACTACCACTGTTATTTGGCTTTGCATTATATGTAAATTGTTTATACACATATACCTATATACATTTTTTATAAATATATTTATTGTTGCTATTTTGAGTTTTATTTCAGTTCTACTAACCAGTATATAACATAGCAAAACAAGATTATTATTTAGTATTTTTGTATTTCAGAGTATTATCTCCAGATTCATTTGTTACTTCAAAATCTCAACTATCGTTGAGTTGGCGCCCTTCTTTTCTCTTCTTATTGTTCTCTTTCTATAAATTTATTCCCAGTGACTTTCTTCAGTTGTATCACGTTTGATATTACCAGGTCTCATTTCTTTCTTGTCTCATTAGCTCATTATCTCTTGTTATTGTTGTTTATATCTTTAAAGCCACAATCCAGTGCATTGAAGCTAGCCCGAACACTCACTTGAGATTTAGTGTCTCTTTGGCCATTTAAATTTGTTCCTCTGAGCTTAGCCCTATTTTTAGTATTTTTTTTTCATCACTTCTCTTTCAGTTCTTCTGAAATTTGGAAGTTCTACACTTCCTAAAATCCAATACTCCCGGAGTATTGAGGTTTCAATTGGCTAGACCCAACGTGTGGCTTCTTTTCCACTTCTGCCTTAAAATATATATATATATATATATATATATATATATATATATATATATATATATATATATATATATATATATATATCTATCTCCTTTAACTTTTGATTTTGATCTTGGGTTGTTGTGGTTTTCACTGGTTGTGCTTTTAGATTTTCATTTTAACGTTTAGTTTTGTTTTTAAATTTTTTTTTTGGACATTACCTTATATCTATATCTTAAATTGACTTGTTTTTGCTATATACTGTGTAGACTGAATAAATTGCTTTGTTTTTGATTGATTAAATAACAATTTAGATTAATAATAAATTAATTAAAAATTTAAATAACTAAAGTTAACTATTTCACATATTTTACAAGTCCGGAGTAGCCAATAAGTTGAGTCACTACCTCGAAATAACAGTTTTGAAATTTTAGGTTCCTTAGGGTGTTGTAGCAGTATATTTCATTGGATTTCATAACTGGACCAAAACAATTAAACATTACTGGTATAGGTATCCCTTTAGAATATTAATTTGAGGACAGAGAGTAAGTTAAACTTTACCTACTTTTACTCATTCTCTCGTATATTTCTGTTGTGTAATATGTCTGCGTTCAAGGTAGAGCATCTGTTAGCTCTTGAATTAGAGTATGAGTTGAGAGTCCGTCATCTAACCAGTCCATTGTTAAAAACAGGTGATGAAA
The DNA here is from genome assembly GCA_918026665.1 of Diabrotica balteata. Lineage (NCBI taxonomy): Eukaryota > Metazoa > Arthropoda > Insecta > Coleoptera > Chrysomelidae > Diabrotica > Diabrotica balteata. The sequence goes on from OU898279.1 coordinate 74,463,532, forward strand.
AAGAGTGGTTCTGAGAGATGCTATAAAGCAAGAATCAGCCAATAGTAGTCATGTTGGTTTGTCAGCTTCTTATCTTCAGTTTAGTGATGAGATTCCTGAAATAGAGGCTACTCTCATAGATTTAAAAGCGAAAATTGATTCTTGTGTTGGTTCCCCTAGTGACACTGCCTATGGTCATTATACTTCTCGGTTAGGTCATGTTGCAGGTAGAGTCCATCTGCTATAGCCTACACCAGCAAGAAATTGAATATAGCCCAGAAAAATTATACTACAACTGAAAAGTTGCTAGCTATAATTACTGGTATATTATGAGGGAAAACCAGGAAAAAACCTCATAATACTATCCCGACATTGTAAGTATTTGTTCGTGAATTTAGTTTACCTTCAACAAACATCAAAATTCTGATTTTATATGTTACGTTATTTAAAAAACATAAATGAAGTATCCTCTATATGTTACTGACTTACTAATGCTGGTATTTTCTTATTAATAACTTCCTCTTTCAATATTGGTAACCAGATCCTACTACATTCTGCCGAAGAATTTGCGACACAATTGGCCTCATTTAACATAATTAGAGCCGCTTCTTTGATTTTTCTTTTTTTACCATCCGTTTCTTTTAGGACTACATTTGAATTACTCCATTGAACCCTATGTTCATTATCCCATGCATGTTTACAGATTTGAGATCTATCAAATTCTTTATTTTTAATATAAGATTGATGTTCACTTATTCTAACATTTAATGGCCTTGATGATTCACCTAAATAAAACTGATCGCATTCACAAGGTATTTTATAAATGCAATTCTTTGTCCTTTCTTGTTCATTGTTAGGTTTGGTTTTGGACAAAATAGATCTCAACGTGTTTGTTGTTTTGAATGTTGTTGAAATGTTGAATTTATTTCCTATCCTTTTAAGTTTTTCTGATAGTCCTTTTATGTACGGTATTGTTATTTTCCTCATATTATTCCTTGTGTATGCTGTAGGATCTCGTTCTAAGTTGTTCTGTTCTATTCGATCGATTGTTGAAAATTCCTTATTTATAAACGATAAAGGATAATCATTTTTTAATAAAACAGATGTTAACAAATGTTTCTCCTCCAAGAACGAATTTTCATTAGAACAAGTAATTTTGGCTCTATCGTATAAGGATTTAATTATTCCCTTTTTTACATTAATATTGTGATTTGATTTGAAATTTAAATATCTATTGGTGTGTGTTGGTTTTCTATACACCTGAGTCTCATATCCAGTATCGTTCTTAGAGATTAAAACATCCAGGAAAGGTAGCATGTTATTATATTCCTTTTCCATGGTAAATGTTATTGTCTCTTCTTTATCGTTTATATCATTTAGGAATGTGTCCAACAACTCTGATCCATGAGGCCATATTGAGAATACATCATCTACATACCTCCACCATACTGTGGGTTTGAAATTTTGTTTAGAAATGATATTTGTTTCAAAATCTTCCATAAATATATCGGCTAAGAATGGAGATAAACTAGAGCCCATTGCTAGACCAAAATTTTGTTTATAGAATTCATTATTTAGTTGAAAATATGTATTATCAGTACATAATGTTAATAACTCCATTATAGCCGATATGTTTAGTTTTGTTCTAGTTGCCAATGAATCATCACTCTCTAATTTTGTCTTGACTATATTTAAAGTCTTATTTAATGGCACATTCGTAAATAAACTATTTATGTCAAAACTTACCAAAGTATGATTTGAATTAAATTCAATATTTGATAATTTATTTAAAAAATGTTGTGTATTTTTTATGAATGTGTCATTTTTATTTGTAAATGGTTTTAAAATATTTAATAAAAATTTTGATAGTTCACTACAAGGAGAATTCATGGTACTACAAATGGGTCTAAGTGGTATATTCGTTTTATGAATTTTCGGTACTCCATAAAAATGAGGAGTCTTACTGTAATGAGGTGTAATTAATCCTCTCTGATAATTTGTTAAAACATCTTTAAATTTGAATAAAGTTCTATATATTTTGTTTTCCAAAGACTTTGTTGGATCTTTTGTTAATTTTGTATAAGGTCCGTTTATTAATAGATCTTTAATTTTATTTTCGTATTGAATTTTATCCATTATCACAGTTGCATTCCCCTTATCTGCTGGTAGTATGATTATGGAGTCGTCATTTTTTAAAGTTCTTATAGCCTTTAGTTCCTCTTTGTTAATGTTTTGTTCAATTTTAGTAGATTTTTTTTTATAAACGTATTTTTATCTTTAATTGTGGCTTATTCCCAGTTTATTGGTATTGAACAGTTTAGATATTTTCTTGAAGGTTGTTCGTTTATGGTCATAACTGACCATAGTAGTTTGGTGTGGTTACAAAGTATGAAGAACCCATCTCCTCGTTTGGCTAGGTGGATTTTAAAATTGGCACAATACGATTATAAAATTGTTCATCGTAAAGCCTCAGGTGTAGTAGTCGCTGATGCACTCTCTAGAACTTTCGATATTAATTTGTTAGACTTATCTTCCTTACAACCAGATGACTGGTATCGAAAAATGTTGTATGATGTACAGAATGTACCAGGTAAATTTCCTGATTTTAAAGTTGAACATGGTGTTTTGTATAAACATGTCTAAGTTCCATGGATGCCCTTACTGGAATGTCGGATTGGAACATGATATAAGGATACCAGATATGATATTGCCACGCACTAAACTCGTACACTCACGCGCATGACGTCACCTTGTGCTAAATTTTCAAAATGTATTCATGCTTGCGGATGAAACGAACTGTTGAAATTCTAATATAATTTACTAGATGTTTTATTTACTACGTGAATTTAAGCTTAAGTATTTGAATTAGTATATTGTAAAAAATAACAATTTTCCCATAAGAGTGAAGTTTGATGGAGGGAGCCATGGCGGAATGCCACAAATTGCAAACTATGGAATGTGATTTTTATACAATATATATTTTATATATTATAGTAGTTAGGTATTATTGACTGACACGTTAGGTAAACTATTTATTTTGAGGTTGCAGTCATTAATAGGGCAGAATAAGTAAAACTCTTTGTTCTTTTATTTACCTTTCACAAAAATTTATTAGCTTTTTCAGGATATGCTAAAATATGGTTATAATTATTTATTATTATTATTATACTATATATATATATATATATATATATATATATATATATATATATATATATATATATATATATATATATATATATATATAAATATTCTTCTTTTGAGGTTGCAGTCATTAATAGGGCAGGATAAGTAAAACTCTTTGTTCTTTTATTTAACTTTCACAAAATTTATTCGCTTCTTTAGGATATGCTAAAATATGGTTATAATTATTTAATCTCCCAACCATATATATATATATATATATATATATATATATATATATATATATATATATATTAATAAAGTATTCAACTAGTGAATTCAGAGGTTAACCGGTCGTTCAGGTTGGCAAAACAGAAACAAAGGACACAAAAACTTTGCAAAAAATAATATCATTCGCAGAAACGAAGATTTAACAAAATTTTAAACGTACATTTGGCTTCATTTAGAGATGGTTCTCCAATGAAGACAAACAAATCACTGGTGAGTGTTTTGTTTGTCTTAATTGGAGAACCATCTCTAAATGAAGCCAAATGTACATTTAAAATTTTGTTAAATCTTCGTTTCTGCGAATATTATTTTTTGCAAAGTTTTTGTGTCCTTTGTTTCTGTTTTTTGTTTAAGTTAGTTCTAAATAATGAGTAAACTTAAGTACATATATAATAACATCTTTAATACTACAAATTGAGTTAGAACTGATGAAGTTTTAGAAGTATAAAGCGAAACGTCTTCTATAAACTTATAAAGTAGTTGACTTCTGTTTTATATTTTGCCAACCTGAATGACCGATTCATCACTTCAATCACTTTCAACAAAGTGCTTAGAGCAAACACGAGCAAATTTAACATTAAAATTATCCTGGCGTTTACACAAATGTTTCCAAACAGCTTGCATTTCCTTGTCTTTTGGAAAGCTATAAAATGCTGTACCGAGTACAAAACCGATCGTAAATCGTGACCGCTTTACGATCTTATTCTTTTCCTGATCAGAGAGCTTGGGATACTCATATCCACTCTATAGTACAAGCGATCAGGACTTCTTCTCACGAAATAACCAAATGTCCTCCATCTTATTTGATGTTTGGTCGTCATGTCCCTCTTTCTGGTGATTATTTTGGTAAGATTTCAGAGAATGCCAATAACTTTCCCACTATATCAGATAAATTACACCGTTTAGAAGATATTCAGCATCTTCCTGATATTTATGTGGATGTTCGCAAACGGTTGAAAGCATTTTATGCTAGAAATAAATGCCAGTATGACCTGAGAAAGCGAGCCTTATCTTTCAGAGTTGGAGATTCTGTTTTAAAGAGGAACTTTGTCAAGTCTGATAAATTGAACTTCCAATCTGCTAAGTTATGTCAGAAGTACATACCTTGTACGGTTATTAAAGTTATTTCTCCTTTAATATACGAGCTGAAGGAAACTTCTACTGGTAGGAAACTAGGAAGGTTTCATGTTAAAGACTTACTGGAGGACAAGACAGTAGGCCCACATAACTTGTCAGATAATTTGGATTCTTCATCTTCTGATGAAGATTAACTGGTCCCTTATCAATGCTGTACCAGTTTGGTTGTTTAAGATCTGATTATCTATTTTGTTTACCTGGCAAAAACCATAAGTTGTGTTATTTTGCCTTCTATTTTTTTTTTATCTTATCTTAATGTTGGTTATTATCTTAGTTTATGGACTTGTTAATTTTGTTGTTTGTTTTCTCTAAAAAGTCCAACTGCATATCATAGGAGTACAGGATGGATATATGGGAATTTCCCCATCTTGAGTTCTGAGTTGAATAGACATTTACAGGGATAATTAGGAAAACATTCCAAATATTTTCTTTATTAGTGTTGTATAGTTTTGTGGATCATGACCATAAAGCTTATGCATTCATATTTACTTACTGTGTCGGTGTTTTAGTGTGGGTTCAGGATTGATCACCCTGGATGTGTGCCCTCACTTAGCTCAGAAATCTATCAATAAATATTAGTTGTTCCTTGAGTGTCTCTTAGGTTGAAATCAGAATGTGTCATTTAGAATTGGATCGTTCTGATATTCAGCAGTAAGTAAGTCTGTTTAACTTGGAGGTAATCTACTATGCTATTATCTTTGAAAGTATTTGAGTTTTTTAACATATCTTATTGTATACAGTTTGTTTACCTGTCTCCCTACTAGTCATATGGATTGGTAGATGTGAGTTATCTTTATCTGTACCTAAAGTGAGTTTATCTTTACCTTGATGGAATTTATCTCATACCTGAAATGGAGTTTATTTCGTATCATTACCTTGAGTTTATCTCGTACCTTAATTGAGTTTATCTCGTACATTTACCTTAATTGGTTTATCTCGTACCTTTACCTTAAGTTAGTTATCTTTACCTTTACCTGGATAAGTTTATTTCTTATCTATATCTTATGAATATATATCTTATCTTTATCTTGATTATAGAGTCCTAAAAATCTGTCCTTTACTGTTCTTGTCGTGAGTAAAGAATTGGAACACGTCAATAGTACAGTTTAGGTATTACAGTTAGGATCTCTTTTATCTTTCCTTCTATCAAGTGTATAGCTGGTAGAAGTGAGTTTTGTGCATATCCTCTACCATGAGTAGATCTGGACGTGCAATTATCTTTTACCTTTTGTGCATATCCTTTACTATGAGTTGGGATTGCAGTTATCTTACTTACCTTTTTTTAGCATACCCTATACCATGAGTATAGTGGGCTTGCTATTATCTAAGGCACTAGCAACCTTTACCGATTGTGTGTTTTCCTACCGCTGCTAGAGCAAGTAGGTGTATTGAATTATCTTTTACCTTGTTGTTGATATCCCGAACCATCTATATATGTTTAGGTTTGTAGTTTCAACTAGTCCTGAGTAATTAGGCCCTCATTGAACTCTATGGTGACGAATAGAATCGGTCGCTCTAGTGTCAACGTTGGGTAAAGTTCATAGGACTTTGTTTGAATTTCGTTGTTATGAATGGTTCTTGGAGATATTGTGTTAGGGGTTGTTAATACACACCTATAATGTAGTTTTAACGAATGGTTGTTTTTACAAATACTTGAGAATGTAGATAAGTAGTGTTAAAAGTTAACTTGATCTGTAAGGTTATAGAATTAAACTTAAAATGTATACCTTTTATTTTTTATCTTTGGTTTATACTAAATTAACATACATTATCGCATTAAAAAAAATGTATGACTTCGTCTCATATTCTTCGTTCCATATTTTTATTTCGTCCTTGATTTTGTTCCAATTCCTGAGCAAATGGTTGACTGGTGAGGAAAATGTTCAATTTTAACGTATCAACGTTCATTGTCGACCCAGCGTTAGATCGTTCTGCCACAAAAAAAAAAGTTCTTTTTTTTTGCTGGAGATGAGGGAGAATGTAGCGTTTACGCTACTGACTAGTCCAATTTAAACCCCTCAAGAAATTTTCTTATAACCCGCCTGTGATCGATTTTTAAATCGACATTTTCCCACACGCGCAGTAGCGCTTTGAAAGGAAGATCGAGTCTGTGCGAGAACGAAGTTCAGTTTTGGTCAGAACTCATACGCAGCCACGTCAACCGGTGAAATTTTTTCACCTTCAAAGTGACGGAATTGGAGCAGAAAAATAATTTGGGGAAGAATAAATTAATTCATATATAAAATAGATATATTCATAATAATAAGTAAATTTTAAAAATCAATATTTATAAGAGTTCCACATAAAAGGAAGATTTTTTGGCGTGCTGCGGCTCCATATTCCGTCACGTGAAAATATTAATTTAAGTTCATTGAAATAACTTTGAATCCTTAAACTAATTAGCAACTTGTCTCTGGAGTTACCGATTTCTCGGACCGGATAGACCAGCGCCGGATGTTTACTACCGTGTACCCCCATGGATTTGTCATCATAGCCAGAACTAATTTTGCCGTGCCAAGAGGAGTTTTCCTATGGACTTGTAGTGATTTTAAGATAAGTTGTTTAATTGTTTAATTTTTGTTACTTCCTATTTAGTAGTATACCCTCTTCATATGCATATGATAAGGTGGATACCTTTGTGATAATTTAATTTTTAATATAATCTAATTCTAAAATATTGGGGAGAAGAAAATACATTACATGTTTTTATTGGGTTTTTAAATAGGATATACAGAGTCTGACCAAACTCATTTTTTTTTTGATATAATATTTTTGTTAATATAATACAATTTGATATTGAGGGAGGGACATAAATTTAATGTGGTTTTTTTTAAATATATATAATGAGTATTGAGAACTCACTTTTGAGATAATATAATTGTAACAGAGTTATCATTGTTGATATCTGTACAATATGGTAATTATTTCTCATTTTAGTAGAACTATTTAAATCTAAATTACTAACCTTAGTGTTAAGACTTAGGCTACCCTACGGACTATTCTTGGTTTATACTAATATTTCATATTTTATTTGGCCAGTGGTAGTGACTATTCGTTTGTTGAGGGGCTATTAGGTCCCATTGTATCTGTACACCATCCACTACCACTGTTATTTGGCTTTGCATTATATGTAAATTGTTTATACACATATACCTATATACATTTTTTATAAATATATTTATTGTTGCTATTTTGAGTTTTATTTCAGTTCTACTAACCAGTATATAACATAGCAAAACAAGATTATTATTTAGTATTTTTGTATTTCAGAGTATTATCTCCAGATTCATTTGTTACTTCAAAATCTCAACTATCGTTGAGTTGGCGCCCTTCTTTTCTCTTCTTATTGTTCTCTTTCTATAAATTTATTCCCAGTGACCTTCTTCAGTTGTATCACGTTTGATATTACCAGGTCTCATTTCTTTCTTGTCTCATTAGCTCATTATCTCTTGTTATTGTTGTTTATATCTTTAAAGCCACAATCCAGTGCATTGAAGCTAGCCCGAACACTCACTTGAGATTTAGTGTCTCTTTGGCCATTTAAATTTGTTCCTCTGAGCTTAGCCCTACTTTTAGTATTTTTTTTTCATCACTTCTCTTTCAGTTCTTCTGAAATTTGGAAGTTCTACACTTCCTAAAATCCAATACTCCCGGAGTATTGAGGTTTCACTATAACAGAATCTTCACAGTGTCCCATTGCTCAAAAAAGGACTTCCGCAATTCCTTCTATTTATTATATAAGCTATTATATAATATTATATATTTATTATATAGCTTTATTCTGTACCTAACTACGCCCAAGTACTAAAATATTATATTTTTGATGTTTCGATTTTAAATACAGAAATTATTATCAAAAGCCACTTGACGAAAATCATCATATATGTATGTTGTATCATTATATACATAGGTATATATTAACAGAATAGCGAAAAATATAAAATCTGGAAAACATGGATTAGAGAGTAACAATAAAATTACTTATTTGATATGAAATAAATATTTATCGGCATAATGAACTTAAAAACGAAAATAAAATAATCATTGTTCTTAAATATGAATTTATTCTTTATATTATTAATTTTAAACCAAAAATATGTCCCCTACTTTAACACAATTCGGTAATATCTTGAATTTATATAAACAGCTCTTGCTTATTTTAAAACTACTTTTTAAAACATGCATTTTGCAAATTAAAGTAGAGGTTGACAACCTTTGGTGAAGTGTTACTGATGAGAGGAAGGTCAATGCTAAGAAACAGGATATATAGGTACACATCGGTTTTATCACAATCAACAAAATTATACAATACTTATTAAAAGGAACAAAATGAATAAAGATAATTTCCCGAAATGCTACCGTAAATTACAAAGGAAATTTAAGGAAGTTGAAGTAAACGATGAGTTTCAATTAAATTTCAAGATACAAGCAAAACGCAATAATTAATTATGCCATAAAAATAATAATAATAAAAAAGTTAAAGCGACACCAGATTTGTACACACCTATCCATTTGTATCCAAGGAAGTAGGATATTTAATATTAATAGATATTCAAGAGAAATTATTAATAACTATAAAAGAGAAAATTCACATCTAGAGAAAATGCGAAGAAAAAAACCTTTAATGATGAGTGCCAGAATGCCAGAAATCCAATGCTACCGTGATTGTAAAACATACCCTCCACTCTTAGAGATTGGAAAGACAAACTGTTAAACATCTAGTGGAGGAATACCCGATCAGATCCTACAGTGGCAATCCAACCAATTTCTTAGTTGCGGCCAAAGAGTCAATTCAATCAACTAAATATTTGTCAAAATTAATTATTATTATTTACTCTTTATAATGTATTATGCATACAAAACTTAATTATGATATAGTGATACGCTGAATTAATAAATCCCCACTTACACTTGGTAAAGTTAAACGCGTGATACACCAAACTAAAAGACGGAAAAGTAATAGGTCCCAATAATTTTCACTCAGAATTTTTCTAAAACTAATTGACAATACAGGAATAAAATGGCTTTCATCGGTATTAACATCTATAATACAGGATCAATTTCTTAAATCTAGGTGATATCAATATTCATAACATTACGAACAAAATCCAACAAAAATAAATGCGACAACTATAGAATTAATCTCTGAAGCAATCAGTAGAATTATAAAAGTGTGTTGAAGATGTATCGCGCAAGACAAACTACCCAGTGTAGTAGTGTCTGGGGACTCGGGAGACTTAGACCCCGGAAGCCCTGAAGAAGACAACAGAGAGGATGTCGAAAGTTCGGCGCAATGAATATCGACGCGGTTCAACCCGAAGACTGGTGAGTTTAATATTAATTTTTATAATAGTATTAATCTTAGCTTTAGGTTTAATTGTACTAACCGCGGAAATTTTTCCGAACAATATTACTAGGTTCTCGGGAAGAACCGCGTTGAAAATTTAATGCTCGACGTTCGGCTCCCATTTTGGAGCCATTATCAAGAGGAATACGGTTCAGTTCGAGTTCGGGGTCTCAATCTGCCTACTTCCCTCACTTGAAACGTACCAGTATCGTGTTCTGTATTATAAATACAAGAACTGTCTCTCGGCACTGAGGTCTCAATCTGCCTACTCCTCAGTGACAGAGTCATTCGACATATACATATTATATATAATATGTATATATATATATATATATATATATATATATATATATATATATATATATATAAATATATTGGATTTGAAATTTCCGCGGGAGCTATACGTGATTTCAGTTGTTTTCCGGGTTTGATTTCGCAAGTCAGATTAGTTCTGCTTCGTCCTTGAAGCGCTTCTTGTGATTGGTCCTGTGCGCAGAGTGAGCGGGGTCTTCTTCGCTATTTTAATTTCTACGTTTTTCTGTAGAATTAGTTTCCACGTATTTGGGAGTCTTTGGACATCGTCTCTGGTATTTAAATTTTTTGGATGTTTTTCGATCTCTATGGCTTCCCTGATTACACGTTTGGCCTTATTTTCGATATTGGCTAGAATTGTTGTTCCATTTAAGTCGATTTTGTGTCCTGTGTTGATGGCATGTTGTGCTAGAGATGAAGTTTTCTGTTTTCTTTCGATGGCGTTTCGATGTTCTTCGCGTCTAACTTGTATCCTTCGATTTGTCTGTCCTATGTACATTTTATCGCAGTCCTCACACGGAATTCTGTATACACCTTGATTTTCCAATGCAACTTTTGTTTTTACCGATGGTTTTATGGTTGCGATTTTTTTGTCGGTGTTAAAAATAGTTTCTATGTTGTTTTTACGTAGCACTCTGCTGATTTTGTCTGCCGTACCCTTTATATAGGCTTCATGGTATTTAAACTTAGCGAGCAGCGACCGAGAAATCAGTTCTCCTGAAACATGAAGACGAAGCAAAACTAATCTGACTTGACAATGGCAAGTGTGACCTTGCCGAAACGTCGTCAAAACAATGGTTTTTCTAAAAACCAAAATTACTTAACGCGGAGTCAAACCCGGGAAATAACTGAAATCATGTATATATATATATATATATATATATATATATATATATATATATATATATATATATATATGTAAATACTTTTTTCTTTTTGGGTGTGGTAGTCAATAAAAAATAGAGCTTTGCTAAGGCGTACTATTTATTCTGAAATCCGAGGTTTCGGTGGTTGTTTGCCACCTTTATCAAGGTCTACAATGAAAATTACTGTGTTATAAACTTTGGCTGATGCAATATAAAAGTTATAAAAACTTACCAGAAAGTAAGATTCATAGCATATAAAACACAACTTTAAATAACATAATGTGATCTGAATTACTGAAGGCATTAAAACTGTTAAAAATTTTGAAGATAACTTAAAAATTAAAGAACATGTTACAAAGTTTAAAATGTAAAAAATAAGACGACATGTTTGACAAAAAACAGTTCTTCGCAGGTTTGAATTCAGTCACATCTCACGAACAGAAAGAGGCAGTAGGCGAAACTATTGTTGTTTAAATAGTTCGATGTAACTACAAAAAACAAACTTTCAAACTGATGTCTAACAAAATACCGTTTGAGATTTTAAGTAATATCAACCATATTACCAACTTTAAATTGAGAGGGAAATTTAAAAAAATTTTAAAAATTTCATTATGTCAAACAATAAAAAGAAAATAGTATTTAGTAAGTAGGTTTAGAAAAAACAAGCAACCAAAAACAAAATGGACCATCTGAATAATAACTGAAGTTAATCATGATAATTATAGCAATTAATAAAGGAATTTAAGAAACAAGACAGGAAACACTCTGAGATGCAGAAGACCCTAGTCAAAAGTCAAAATAAAATTGTAAATTTTGCTAAAGTTCTGGATCTTAGATCTTTTATTCAGATTGTTGTTATCACTCCTGCTGATATGTACCATTTCTAAGAATGTTCTCTTAAATTTATTTTTCTCTCTGGCTAATATTTTTACATTGTTGAAATCTATCTTATGGTCTAGATCGATATGTTCGTATGTTCTGCCAAAGCACGAGTGGGTTTATTTAGTCTACAGTCACTCTTATGAGAAATGATACGACTAGACAGATTTCTTCCAGTTTCACCAATGTACGTGGATGGACATTCAGTACATTGAATGCAATAAACAACATCTCTTAACTCTTGCGTGATAACCTTTTGACACGTTCTTTCATTGCTAGGACTAGGTTGGTTTTCATTCTTTTTACATTTTAAACTTTGTAACATGTTCTTTAATTTTTAAGTTATCTTTAAAATTTTTAACAGTTTTAATGCCTTCAGTAATTCAGATCACATTATGTTATTTAACGTTGTGTTTTATATGCTATGAATCTTACTTTCTGGTAAGTTTTTATAACTTTTATATTGCATCAGCTAAAGTTTATAACACAGTAATTTTCATTGTAGACCTTGATAAAGTTGGCAAACAACCACCGAAAGCTCGGATTTCAGAATAAATAGTCTTAGCAAAGCTCTATTTTTTATTTAATTGAAATGAGGTTGAATGCTCGAATAAATGAACTTTGAAAATAAGGCTATTATCGAGCACAAGTTAATTAAATCTAGCCCAAGTACTTTCGCTTAAAATAGCATCTTCAGGGGCATTTCGTCAAAATAAGACCTATCCGGCAAGCGTAGGATGTGAAAACATTAAAAATAACATAAATTGTACAAAACACTACACTAAAACGAGGACAAACAGTTTAAAATTACTTCTACGCTACATTCTCTGTCAGTTTCTGGAGGGATAATTATTCCTCCTTCATTATCCCTTCATTATCCCTCCAGAAACTGACAGAGAATGTAGCGTAGAAGTAATTTTAAACTGTTTGTCCTCGTTTTAGTGTAGTGTTTTGTACAATTTATGTTATTTTTAATGTTTCCACATCCTACGATTGCCGGATAGGTCTTATTTTGACGAAATGCCCCTGAAGATGCTATTTTAAGCGAAAGTAGTTGGGCTAGATTTAATTAACTTGTGCTCGATAATAGCCTTATTTTCAAAGTTCTATTTTTTATTGACTACCACACCCAAAAAGAAAAAAGTATTTACATATTTTTTCCAAACTAGTCATAAAAAATTTTGGACTACCTTGTTTTTCTTTTATATATATATATATATATATATATATATATATATATATATATATATATATATTATATATATATATATATATATATATATATATATATATATATATATATTGTATATATATATATATTGTATATATATATATATACACTCAAAAATGTTTTGCATATTATCTGTAACGCCACTGAACGTTTCTAATTTGAAATTTTTTGCATTAATTTTTTTTTGTCTACTAAAATAATCTATTTTACTGCTTGTTTTTTGTTTTTTAATCGTCGCAGAAATTCTTAGTATTCATTTTGTGTTCATCAGTTTTCGAAAATTGATATTTGTAAAAATTGGTTTGCGTTTTATTCACTTTGTAGTAAACAATATGAATAGACAAGTGATATCTGAGTTTAATAGAGCTAGAATCGTTACTTTGATTGAGAAAGGCGACACACAAGTCGACGTTGCTGTCCGGGTTGGAGTTAATCAGAGTGATGTGTCTCGGATTGTGAAAAAATATCGAGAGACGAATTCTGTTAGCGATCGTCCAAAAAACGGAAGACCCAGAATTAGTATCATATAAGCTCATAATATTGTAATTTGCGATCAGGCTATTAGAAACAGGTTACATTCGGCGAATTTATTTACAAGAAGACCATTGTTTGTACCAAAGCTTACATTAGAGCAGAAAAGGACTCGACTGGAATGGGCCAATGAATATTTACAATGGCATGACAACAGATGGGGAAACGTCTTATTTTCTGATGAAACCAAAATTAGCCTTTTGTCGGATAATCGCCGAATTAGGATTTGGAGGAACCCAAATCGACAGGATAGACTTAAGCAAGCTGTCCAAAGAGTCCCATATCAAGATGGCTCCATAATGTTTTGGGGCGGCATCATGTTAAATTATAAAACTCCTTTAATTCCTATTGTTGGTAACATAAATGGACAAATTTATATTACTACCATTCTTAGGTCTGTTGTACGCTTGTGACGAGGAGCTGTTGGTCCAGAATTTATTTTTATGGGCGACAATGCACCTTCCCATCGTACGAGACATGTAGCAGATTTTTTAGAGACAAAAGATATCGTTAGATTATAATGGCCACCTTGCTCACCTGACCTCAATCCCATTGAGCACGAATGGGATATGCTCAAAAGAAAAATTCAGTCCCGGCAGCCACTCCCAAGGACACTACAAGACCTTAGAATAGCAGCGATTGAAGAATGGGGCACCATGGATCAGAACTACGTTAATACACTTATTAGAAGCATGTGATATCGCATTTAGTCTTGCATTGATACAAGAGGTGGAAATACGGCATATTAAGTATTAGTTCCTATATCTGTACAAATTTAAAAAAATATATTTATAATACATATTATAAATAATAATAATAAATTGTTAATTCTTTAAATTTTGTTTATTGTTTCTTTTTCAAAACAAACAATTTTATATATAATAAAGTATTTATTATATATAAAATATATATATATTTTTGATATATATTTTTGCAATATGCAAAACATTTTTGAGTGTGTGTATATATTTATATATATATATATATATATATATATATTATATATATATATATATATATATATATATATATATATATATATATATTATATATATACATATACATATAAATCAGTCACTATAAAGGATCACTATAAGTGTGGTGGGTTTTTCGGTCAAGAGTTTTTCACCATTTTTCTCAAGGTGGAGAGAAAGAAGACAAAGAAGGTGGCTACTTCATTTATTTATTGAAGACGATTCGCTTTCTAATCAGATAATAATATAAATGTATAAATAATAATAAATGTATATATATATATATATATATATATATATATATATATATATATAAGAAATACTGAATATTAGTGACTGTCGATATAACCAAACAACAAAGTTTATTAGGGCTGCAGAAGTCTGGCCGGATGTCATAGAAACACTCTTTTGACTTTTGGTCTAGCTTTCGGAATTGTTTTATTCCTTTTCCAAGACACTGTAATGAGAAGAATGTGTAAATATTTACAATATATCACAAATTGTGATATATTGTAAATATATTTATAGATTTTTTAGTTGTGTCATCTAAGTAGCTTGGAGTTAGGGTCCTTTATAGAAAATAGGCATTATAATGGCTTATAGTCTTATGTAGTACTGTAGTATTGTATATGTAGTACTGTCGCATTGGATCATTAATAAGAAGATCTTTAGACATTTCAAAGTACTGATAATAATCTGAATCGTTTACATTTATGATTGCATCTTTTTTGAGACGAGAAGTTAAAGGTTTAGTTAATTTAAAAAAATCTTTTATAAACTTTCTATAGTATCCCAATGATACTAAGAAACCTGTTAGCTGTTTAGTATTTTTTGGAATGGGAAATTTCATTTTAACTTTAATTTTATCTGGATTAGGTTTTACGCCATCTGGTGTTGTAATGTGAGCGTAGCAAGTGAGTGGGGAGTTGGAATAAAGGGCTAAGTAGCATGGAAAAGATAATAATTATTCGAGATAATTATTATATATTCCAAATTAAATAAGGGATAATTAATACAGTTAACTTATACATTTTAAATTATACAAAGTATAACAATTTGACCTAGTTATTGCATTGTTTAATAATTGTTTAAACGTAGAAAAAGCACGTCAAACAGAAACTGTTATTGTAATGCAATATAGGACCTACAATTCAGCGAAAACGCAACCTTGGACTACAACCGGTCAATGAGGACACCAGTTGATAAAAACTAGAAAACTTGGTCAGCGAAGTCAGTAGTCAGTAATAGCGAATCAGTAGTGATACGGCGGGAGCCGTCAAGGCATCAATTTGCCTGCTCCGGGTACTTTCGACGCGGTAGCGTCGGGTACGAGGCAGTCAGTAATAGCGGGCCACCGTGACTGCCCGCTCAGGCAGTATTGCCGGCATCGGGTGGGACGCGATAGCGTCCCGTACGCGCAGTTGGTCTGTAATTCTCCGGGGAGCGCTTAGCACCTTGCATAGTATTGCGCGTAGTCCGGTTATTGTGGCAGCTCGTAAGTTCGTAACACAGGAGGAGACCCTCAACTGACCGAGTTCCAGAGGACCGAAACGTGTCGTTGTTGAAAGCCTAAATACACATAAGGTAACATATTTCGTTAACACGTCATTCTGCGCGTCGGGAGACGATGAAGCAAGATAGTGAAGAGTTGACAGTTGTACTAATATAATTACTCAGGTTAGTATATAGAAATATGTTACCTTATGTGTATTTAGGCTTTCAACCACGACACGTTTCGGTCCTCTGGAACTCGGTCAGTTGAGGGTCTCCTCCTGTGTTACGAACTTACGAGCTGCCACAATAACCGGACTACGCGCAATACTATGCCGGGTGCTGAGCGCTCCCCGGAGAATTACCGACCGACTGCGTGTACGGGACGATATCGCGTCCCACCCGATGCCGGCAATACTGCCTGAGCGAAAAGTCACGGTGGCCCGCTATTACTGACTGCCTCGTACCCGACGCTACCGCGTCGAAAGTTCCAGGAGCAGGCAAATTGATGCCTTGACGGCTCCCGCCGTATCACTACTGATTCGCTATTACTGACTACTGACTTCGCTGACCAAGTTTTCTAGTTTTTATCAACTGGTGTCCTCATTGACCGGTTGTAGTCCAAGGTTGCGTTTTCGCTGAATTGTAGGTCCTATATTGCATTACAATAATAGTTTCTGTTTGACGTGCTTTTTCTACGTTTAAACAATTATCAAACAATGCAATAACTAGGTCAAATTGTTATACTTTGTATAATTTAAAATGTATAAGTTAACTGTATTAATTATCCCCTATTTAATTTGGAATATATAATAATTATCTCGAATAATTATTATCTTTTCCATGCTACTTAGCCCTTTATTCCAACTCCCCACTCACTTGCTACGCTCACATTACAGTGTAACAATGTGTCTCAGATATGCCACCTCTTTTCGTAAAAATTCTGATTTATCAATCTGCCTTTTAAAATTTGTTCTTGAAGACTAGTACTAAATACTGTAAACACTATAATATCGTCTAAGTACACAAGACACTTTTTATTTTGTATTCCTCGAAGTATATTATCCATTACTCTTTTGAAGGTCGCCGGGGCGTTACGCAATCCAAAGGGCATTCTAAGGAATTCGTAGTAATCGTTTTCGGTGTTAAAAGCTGTTTTAGGTATATCTTCTTCGGCCATTTCTATTTGATGAAATCCCGAAGCAAGATCTAAAGTTGTGAAATACTGACAACGACCTAGTTTGTCAAGTAAATCGGAAATATTAGGTAGGGGATATCGATCTCCTAAAGTAATTTCGTTTAATTTTCTATAGTCAACTACGATCCTATATTTAGGTACTTGGGAGTTGTCCAACTTTTATGGAACTACACAAATTGGAGATAACCATGTTGAGTCTGAGGGACGGATAATATTTCGATCTAGCATACTTTGAATCTGGTTCTGTACCTCTTTTCTACAGATTTAAGGATATCTATAGGACTTCGAGTAAATAGATATATCGTTAACTGTTTTAATATTATGTTTTATTTTACTAGTAATGGATAGCATATATATTCGTCTGTTCGGTACGAACTTTGGAAATATCGAATTTAAATTTGTCTGTATATAAATATATTATTTAAATTTCGATTAACTGTGTTATAGTTTTCTGAGAATTTATCTTTCAGCTTCGATAGGTGAAGTAAAAATAATTTTACAGGCATTCTTAGAAGAGTTCAAAATACTGCAAATGGCTTTATTATTTTGAACTTTTGTTAAACATTGTGGGATCTCTAAATTCCCAGTTTTGGTATATGGGATTATTAAGTCACCATTATTGATATTTTTTATGTCTTCCGAAATTCCCAAATTATTTGTTCGGTTCTAGGGGGCACTACTATGCAATTCATGCTTTCCTTGTTAATGTTATGATAAAACATTTTAATTTATTGTTTGTAATTAAAACATTATTTGTAGGGTCTATTTTGGCATTCAGTTTCTTAAGATTGTCTAATCTTAATAAACAATCAAAGTAGTCATGAAATTTAAATATAAAATAATTTTCTTTCATAGAATTTTTGATTTGAAATATTTTAGAAGTAGGAATTACACTACAAAAATTTGGTTGGGTCATGCCTAGTGCTGTTGAAACTGAAAAGGTTTCCGAAAAATAGAATGTTTGAAATAATTTTCCGTTACATTTGGAACAACAAAAGATTTAGTACTACCGGTATCAATTAAAACTTTCAAATTATTTTCAGGAAAAATTATATACGGTAGTTCACTTTCTTTATTTGTTAAATTTAATAATTCTATTCTATTTGGTATGAGGCAAGTTGCTCTAAAAAATGGTCATTATCTTTAGAATTATTTATTTTGTCTATATTATGTAAATCAGAATAATTCTGATTTCTTTGGTAATTATGTTGGAAGTTAAATTTACTTAGTGGAATATAATTAGATGAGTTTGATTTGTTTTTATGCGAAAAATTATTTGATGACGAGGGGTTTTGATTTTTTGTGGAATTATTTTGTCCCATATAAATTTGGAAATCATTTGTTAGAACGTTTAAAGCTGTGTTCATACCTATAGGTACACATCAATATATACACCGACTTAAGGGAGATCAAAGCTGGCGTGCTACAAGGGAGTGTCTTAGGTCCGGTCCTGTACCTGTTGTATACGTGTGACATTCCAGAGCTAGAACAAAATACTATTGCCACCTTCTCGGATGATACAGTCATACTAGCGATAGGAAACACTAGTGAAGAAGCGACTGATAAATTGCAACTATCAGTAAATAAAATACATAACTGGACGAGAAAATGGCGAATAAAATTAAATAAGACTAAATCTGTACACATTAACTTGACAAAAAAAAAATAGAAAATTTTCCAGTTAGAATAAATGATACCCGATAAGGATATTCCTTATGCAATATCAACAAAATACTTGGGCATCACCCTAGACGCGAAACTGCGCTGGAAAATCCATGTCAAAAAGAAAAGAGGGGAGCTTGATATAGATAAAAGAAATTGTATTGGCTGATTGGAAAAAATTCAACATTATCAATTGATAATAAATTATCCATCTACAAGCAAGTACTGAGGCCAGTATGGGTATATGGGTGCCAACTCTGGGGCTGTACCAAAGCTAGTAATCTTCATATTATCCAGAGATTTCAAAACAAAGTACTGAGAAACATTGTTGATGCTCCTCGGTATATCCGTAACAACGACCTCCACCAGGACCTGGGTATGGAAATTGTGACCGAAATAATCAAGTGAACAACAGCAAGTCACGAGCAGAGGCTGCATGTGCATAGTCATGTGAATGTCGAGGCAATCCAGATTCTTGACAACACTGAACTAAAGAGAAGACTCATAAGGACAAAACCATTTGAGCTAGTGTAAATGTGTAACAGTATAGTGTAAAAAGCAGAGTATAGTGCTGCGAAGTTATTGCATGTTAGTTGTATTGCATTAGTTAATAGATATAGAAAATAAGACTAAGCCATAAGGTAAGCCCTTAGATTTAAGTATTTGCTGATATTATATTAGGTCAGAAAATAACTGATAATTGGTCATTTGTAACCAGATAGCAGTATACAAACACCGCACAGGTGTTAATAAAAAAAATATCTATAGGGTTTTTAGTACACATAAAAGTACCCAAGGGTTCCTTAAGACCCCGCAGCAATACTCTCAAAGCTAGATTTCTGAAATAACTACCAACTTTCTCTTGTATCTCTTGTTTCTCTTGTTCGTTAATATTAAAACAAGTTTGCAACAAAGATATTTGGAGAATTAAGGCATGATATATTTTTTGGAAAAACTCAAATGGCGATTCATTGCCTTGCTTAAGGTGCATGATTTTTATACTAAGTGTATATACGTCTCTTTTATCTGCATAAGTGTTTAATGGAGCATCTTTTGAATTTTCTTACGTTCTTATAGTACATGAAGAAATATTTATGGCGGCATCACCTTTAATTTTTGCTAAAAAGCTAGAAGTCAAATATTCATTTTGAAAATCGGTTGGGTCGGATATATTTAGAATTTATTGACTAATTTTTCGACAATCTCTATGAAGCGTGGAAGTAACGCAACATCTCCATGGAAATCTGGGATCATGTCCAGATATTCTTTTTTGAGTTGAGGTAAAGCCATAGTTAATTTGGATTTTGATAAAATAATTTTAGTAAAAATATTAGAAGTATTTGGTTGAGTTTTAAAGAAAAATTTATTGTTGTTTGAATCAAAATCAGAGTCAGAATTATTTGAAATGTCTGAATTAATGAAAAATTGTTGTAATTTTCTTGACATAACGTTCTACTAGTACACATTTTATATGCAATTGTTTTAAAGTCTATGACCCACATCATAAGAAGATAATATATATATATATATATATATATATATATATATATATATATATATATATATATATATATATATCTATTACGAAGAGTACACATACGTAAATCATGTTATTTCATACTAAAGAATGGGGGCTTATATAATAATCTGTTTAATGCTATATATATACAGTGAAATAATTGTGCGTTGTGTAGAGGTTGTGTAGGGTTATCTCTTAAGCAATTTAAATAAAAAAGAGGTTTCTATTTGGTTGATCTTTTATCATCAATCATAAATTTTGATTTGTTTTGTGTTTGAACATTATTTTTTACAATTTCAGACCCAACATTTAGAATTACATCAGATATTTTTTGACTTAATCTTGCATCACCTTTACATATAAAAAAAATTATGTCTCTTAATTTTAGGTAAGCATCATTTAAATAACTTAGAGTTGTAGTAAGTTCCAGTTCATCGTCACTCTTATTGTAAGAAACGTTGAACACCTATTCGTTTTCTTTAAAATCACTAACATCTCTAGGTAGTTCAAAAAATGTTCAACTCCATGACTTTCGCAAAAAGTTAACAATAACAAATCATCTTTCATCTTCCGTCTTGTAGCTCAAGATTTTCCACAATTTCTTCTCCAATACTATCGTTTTTTAAAAACCAAACCTAAATCGTTATGGACTTCTTCAGTTCACCGGTTGATATAGAACATTCTATAGAAGATAACATTATTTTCATCAAAAACTTTATGTGCAGGGATTTAAAGTTTTTAATTATTCCTTGGTCTAACGATTGACAATTTTCTGTAGTATTAGGTAGCAAAACTATTATCGATATGTTAGATAAGTGAATATCCGGATGGGATATTGCGTTGTCTATGAATCAGATGTTTTTTTCTTTTTGACTTTGCATTTTTATGTAAAATTTTTGCAGCCCTTCTGTCATGATATTTCTGGTCATTCAGGTACTGTACAATCCTTGTAGTACCAGTCGACCTGGAGTTTATCAACATAAAGGTTTTTAAAACATCGAGGATTTTTAATTTCACCAAAGGTTATTCTTTTTCATCATTTAAATTTGACACAATAATACGGTCAGTCTTTCCTTAACAAATTTACCCCCAGTTTCACTCCATTTACCCAAGATTTTCCATTAGAAATGTAAAATTTTTACTTGGTAAGGCTCGATAATACAGACCAGTCCCCTCAGTGTTATAAATATCTTCAGGTAAATAGCTATTTAATAAATTTGTCAACTTTCTTTGTTATTATGAAACGTCGTCAAGCAAAATTATGTCAATTATGTCTTAAGCAAAACTTGTCAAGCCATCCATTAGAAGCGTTAAAATTTAAATTAATTTGAATTCTTTTTCTTTTATTTTTATGTATGAATACTCTTACTTCTCACTTTACAAAACCAATCGTACACTATAGTATGGAAAGCAACACCTTCAGTTTAATCAACTTTTTTTGTTGAACATTTCCACTTTCACTATACCATTTTTTTAAATATACCTTTTTCTTTAAATTGATACAAACTTGAGTTTTTCCTATTTGAAACTTTTCGGCGAAAACTCAAACACTATAATTATTTTTTCAGATGCTTCCATTACCGATATTTATTTGGATATCTCAAGGTCTTCTAAAAGGTTCATAAGTCTAAAATTTTTATTTGAGATGTTACATAAAATTTTACTTTTTTTGATATGAGAAAAGGAATTTAATGTGATGTCCAAACAACCTATCTAAAATTTGAAATTCTTACAATTATTAAATTATATTACAAAACAAAATTTGGTACCTTTCTATCACTGAATGCCTAAAGTTCTCCAAAATTAAAGTTATAATCACCACTTAATATCTTCTTAAGCAGCCTCGGTTATCCTTGTATTTGTGAAATTGCTTTTTTCCAAATATACCAAAATATTTTAATTATCGGCTCCCAACAATTTAAAATATGTTTCTTCTTAATAATCTCCACTCAACATATAGATATTTTAATTTAAAATTCTTGTAATCTCCATTTAATATATTTTCAAATATACTGTATACTATGTGCTTGTACTATTGACTGCTTAACTTCTTAATGAATTAACTCCATACTGTCACTGTATTACTGTACTAATAATTAACTATCACTGTATTGAACTATCTATATTGAATTAATTTACTCTAATACTCTCCAACTGTATCTGACTTAATGACTTAATCGTAACTGACTGACTGACTTAATGAATTCTTCTAACTTAATGCCCGCCTGCTCCAAATTACCTCGTATTTATATTCTTTTATCATTCCAGACTGTTCTAGCAATAAATCATGTTCGAATTGTTTCTATTGCATCCATATCTGAATATTCTTGAACAGTATACCACATAAATAGGTCAATATAACTTTGTTATATTGACATGTTTTTCAAGAAAATTCTTTGCTTTTCCATGGATAATTTAATGGACATTTTAGGCATTTTAGATCAGAATACACTATTATATATAAACTAAATATCTTAAACTAATACATATCACTATTTTACATCCGTAATTATATTTAAATTAAACATCCCAAACTAATAAATAACCCCATTTTTCATCCGTTACTTATTTAGTTCCAAAAAAGGCATCGTCATGTCATAGACAGTGTATATTTGGTTGCCTATGTACATGGCTAACTTAAATATATTTATAATTATAAAAAAAATTTACGTTCATTCTTATGCTAAATTCTTAAAAATACCCTCATATAATTATTTTTTAATAATATTCGCTAGTATATAACTTATAAATTATTGATTTAATCATTATTTAAGTTTATTAATTATTAAAAATCATAATATATTATGCTAATCTACTCCACATCTATTATCATCTCAATACCCCAAAATTAATTTTAAAATAAATAATTCCTTTATTATTTTTTTAAATATTAATTTTCTTATCCACACACATTCGTAAATATATTAATAATTAATATAATTAAATAATTTAATTTTCTATCTAAAATTGCCTTATAATGCGCTTGTTTCATGTCAACTGTCAAATTGTCAAATTTCATGTCAATTGGGAAATATTGTGTTTACAAAGAGCATAAATAATAAGTTTCTACAATGTGTGTTTATTAATAGACAAGATTTAGGAAATAATTCTTTCTTTTTGTTCAAAATACTTTTTTTAATATAAATGGTAAGTTTTACTCTTTCATATTGTCTTTAGAAAAATATTTACACAAATAATCTTATGCATAACCCCAATTAAAATTATATTATAAATTATATTATAAATTATTTTATATCTAACTCTAATTAAAATTATGATTTTTAGGACCCAAACAAAGCACAAATTCAACACCTGCTCAGATAACTACAAAAAAAAATATTATGTTAAATTGATAATTGATACATTATCCCACAACAATGAGATTTACCATCTGTCTTGTTCAACATATCAAGTCTGTCTGTCTTAACAAATCAGTGAACTGTTTGTAGTGCTATCAGTGTTTAGTGAACTGTTTGTAGTACTGTCATTGTTAAAAGTATAGAAAACTATTTGTAGTATTATTATTCACTGTTATCAGTTTTAAAATTGTAGAAAACCTTATTCAATCTCTTCATGATATTTAAAAATGTCATTAATATGAAATATCCCTCTAAGTTTATTATCTGCATCTTTCAACACACAAATGTTCAGTCCATTCTGATTTTCAATTCTGTGTGGACCTTCAAACATTGGTTGTAATTTCTTACAAAGGCTTTCTCTCAAATTTCCTTGTCTAAGTGAACGAATTAAAACTTTGTCTCCTTTTTGAAATGTGATTGGTTTTTAATTGTTCGATTTTGTCTTCTGATATATTTTTCAGCTTTCCTTAGAATTCTTCTGTTCACCCTTTGCATGACTTGTTCTAACATATCTTGGGTATATCCACTAAACCATTTCCTGTTCCCTGTTTGACCAAACATTAAATATTCTGGTACTTCCTCTGTATTTAAAATATGTGTATTATTTAAAAAGTATTCCACTTGTTTGATATGTTCCTGCCATGTCATATGTTGATCCTGGCATAGTATCCTTAAATATTTTATAACTTCTTTAATATATCTTTCTGCAGGATTTGCTTGAGGATGTCTGATACTTGTAAAATGAATGTTGATCTTTTCTCACAAAATGTCTGAAATTTTTGGTTGTTAAAATATGTAGCGTTATCTATTATGCAATTTCTAGATGGTCCTATTTCTTCGAAAAACTGATTAATATATAATTTCAATGTTTTAACATTTGTTCTTTAGCATGGATATAGTTTAATAAATTTTGTCCTTTTAAAGTTTTTAAATTGTGTGGTGTTTTATATTCCTGAATAACCTGTGTCCGTTCTGGATCCATTTCAATTCCCTTAGTATTAAGTTTATAACCTACATATATTCTTTTTGAAAAAATGTACATTTTTCTTGATTTATTTTTAGTCCAACTTTGTCTGATCTGTTGACTATTATTTTTAAGTGTTTCTCATGCTCTTCAGCCGTTTTAGAAAAAATTAATATATCATCAATGTAGTGAATTACAAATTGTTCATATTGATCACAAATATCATGAAGACATCTACATAGAGCACTGCAAGATGATTGAAGTCAAAATGGTACTACTTTGAATTGATATTCTACTCCATCTATCTGAAATCCTGTATACTGTCTACTTTTCCTTTCTAGAGGTATTAACCAAAAACTATGCTGTAAATCAATTTTAGTGAAAAATGACATTCCTGTAATTCTTCTTAGTATTCCATCTATACTCATTGGTGCTTCAACTTGCTTTTCAGTGATCTTGTTAATATTCCTTGCATCCAAACATAGCCTAATTTCACCTGATCTTTTACGTACTACCACTATAGGGTTAATAAAATGTGTATCTGTCTTCTCAATGATTCCATCTTCTAACATATTATTAATCGTTCTGTTTACTTCTTCTCTGTATTTATATGGTATTAGGTATGATTTTGTTTTAAAATCTTTTTCTTCTTTAACTTTTATACTATGGATATAATTTTGTGCAATTCTATTTTCTTTATTGACAAGTCCCTTGTGTTGCTGCAATATGGAAACGACTATTGATTTATATTCTTCAGGGCAACTTAAAACTTTTATCATATCTTCTTCTTAACAAATTAAATTATTTTTTATTATGTAATCAATATTCCTTGCTTCCAGTTTTACGCACTCCACCTCGTAGGCATCCATCTGCTTAAAATTTCCATTCCTTAAATATTCACTACAATTATTGTTTACATTCTTTTGGGACATCTCCCTATCATCAAAGTACATTTCTTCTTCATAAACATCATTGCTTTCTTTTAATATTATCCTATTAATTCTTATTTCTTCTTCCATCTCATCTTTCTGCATAAACTTAATTATTTGCCCTTCCAAAGTTACAACTTTTTCTTCAAAATCTATCTTTACTTTATTTTTTTCCAATTCGTCATTTACCAATAATATATCAACACATAAATCCTTGACAACAAATCCTTGCATATTAATTTCTTTATTAGTAATATTAATTTTAAAATTGGCTAGTTTATTAATTTCACCCAACTTTTTGTTATTTGCACCAACAATTTTTTAATTTTTGGAATCTTTATTATATCTGATAGTTTTAATGTATTAAAAATAAAATTTTCTGAGACTAAAGTACTTTCTGAACCAGTATCTATCATAATCTTAATCATTTTATTTTTGGCCATAGCATTTATATAAATTAAGCTAATAGATTCAATAATTTTATCTTCATCTAAAGAAGTAAATTCAGAAGGTTTTTCATAATGACAATGGCCCAACTTGTAATTCAGAAAGTTTACTGCACAAAATTTGGATTGTTAGGATTCTCCGATTGTGTCTGACCACTTGGATCTAATGTCCTATGTCTTTCACTACTATGACTTCTACTCATAATTTCCTGCCTTGTACGATTTCGTTCCCTATCTTCGCAGCTTCTATTCCTTCGTACACAATTTACCTGTCTGTTGTAGTTAGGTCGTTCTGTATTTCTCCTATTGTTAAAATCTTGTCTATTATAATTAGTATTGTTAATAAAATTTTGTCTATTTTGATTATAATTATTTTTATTAAAATTTTGTTATGCATGTTTTGTTGTGTTGCATATTATTACCATATCTATTATTACTATATGATTGTCTATATTGTTGATCATTATTCTTATTATATTGAAAGTTATTATTGTTTTTTCTATTATTATTATTATTCATTCTAATTTCATTGTTATCATTATTACTTGTCGTATTACCTCTTTGTATTCTTTAAATACAATTAATAAAACTATCTATTGTTTGAATATTTTGCACAGTGACTGTTTGTACAACTCAGCATCAAAATGTCTTGATACATTTAAAAATGTTTCATCCTCTCTAAGTGGTGGTTCTAAATATTTTGCAACTGTTATCAGTTTTAATGCATAATCTACCATATTTGATCTTAAATTATGATTATACTTTCCAAAATAGAGAACTTCCCTAAATCTAGCTTGCTCTAATTCACCACAATAATAATTTAAAAATTTATTTTCAAATGTTTGAAAATTATCCAAATCGTTCTCAACACTGGCAAATCAAGTTGCTGCATTGTCACTTAATGTCATTCTAATATAATCTTTAATATCATTAATATTATTCACTAATCTTAAATTATGTTTTAAACTATTTATGTATACTCTAGGATGCAAATTTTTGATATCCCCAGAGAATTTAATCCCAGTGTCATTTGTTAAATTTAAGTAAGGTCCTTATTTGATTTCTACAGTATCTTCTGGAACTTGGACTATACTCTCCTCTTGTACAGCTTGTGTTTCTATTTCCACATCTCCTTCATTCTTTTTGTTTCTTGTACTTTTCTTTCCTTGAGACATTTTCAGACTTTACTTGTTGAAATATATTTAAAAATAAAATCCATAATTTTTTTATAAAAATTTATTTAATTATATGAGACCTCTTCCCAAACTAATTCTTTTAAATAGAGAGCCCCGCGGTGGGCACCAAAATTCTTATTATGTTTTGTTTGTGTATGAGCTATGAGTAATTTTGAATAATATATATATATATATATATATATATATATATATATAGTTTGTAAGTACTTTTTTAAATTATCCTTATTGTGTCTATTATGAAACACAAATATATATCTAATGTAGACAATATAAATTTAAAACAACCTATCTAAAATTTTATTTATTTTAATTTATTTTATTTTATTTTATTTTATTTTATTTTATTTTATTTTATTTTATTTTATTTTTTATTTTATTTTATTTTATTTTATTTTATTTTATTTTATTTTATTTTATTTTATTTTATTTTATTTTATTTTATTTTATTTTATTTTATTTTATTTTATTTTATTTTATTTTATTTTATTTTATTTTATTTTATTTTATTTTACTTTACTTTATTTTATTTTATTTTATTTTATTTTATTATATGTTATTTTATTTTATTTTATTTTATTTTATTTTATTTTATTTTATTTTTTATTTTATTTTATTTTATTTTATTTTATTTTATTTCATTTTATTTTATTTTATTTTATTTTATTTTATTTTATTTTATTTTATTTTATTTTATTTTATTTTATTTTATTTTATTTTATTTTATTTTATTTTATTTTATTTTATTTTATTTTATTTTATTTTATTTTATTTTATTTTATTTTATTTTATTTTATTTTATTTTATTTTATTTTATTTTATTTTATTTTATTTTATTTTATTTTATTTTATTTTATTTTATTTTATTTTATTTTATTTTATTTTATTTTATTTTATTTTATTTTATTTTATTTTATTTTATTTTATTTTATTTTATTTTATTTTATTTTATTTTATTTTATTTTATTTTATTTTATTTTATTTTATTTTATTTTATTTTATTTTATTTTATTTTATTTTATTTTATTTTATTTTATTTTATTTTATTTTATTTCATTTCATTTCATTTTATTTTATTTTATTTTATTTTATTTTATTTTATTTTATTCTAGGGAGATGTCCCAAAAGAATGTAAAGAATAATTGTAGTGAATATTTAAGGAATGGAAATTTTAAGCAGATGGATGCCTACGAGGTGGAGTGCGTAAAACTGGAAGCAAGGAATAATGATTACATAATAAAAAATAATTTAATTTGTAAAGAAGAAGATATGATAAAAGTTTTAAGTTGCCCTGAAGAATATAAATCAATAGTCGTTTCCATATTGCAGCAACACAAGGGACTTGTCAATAAAGAAAATATAATTGCACAAAATTATATCCATAGTATAAAAGTTAAAGAAGAAAAAGATTTTAAAACAAAATCATACCTAATACCTTTTATATACAACTCTTCCATGTATAAAAGTTTTATCTCAACAACTAACAAATCTTTTAGCCAAACATAATATAACAGTGGCCCACAAAGGCAACAATCTCTTAAATAAATATTTCACAAAACTAAAAACACAAACTTCAAAACTTAAAAAATCACATGTTGTTTACGAGATACCATGTACTAACTGTGAAGGTGTCTATATCGGTCAAACCAGTCAACTGCTTCAATCCAGAATTCGTTCTCACAAATACGACAAGAACAACGTCACTGCGCTCACAAAACATGAAAGCGAGAAGAAGCATAAATTTGATTTTGAAAACATCAGAATTTTAAAAACAGAAAAAAACAAAAAGAAGAGGAAGATATACGAATAAATAGAAATAAAAAGAAACACCAACGCAATAAATGACAAAAAAGATACACAAAACCTAAATAAAATATATTTCAATCTGATTTAAACAATAATAATATAACATCATAAAAAGCTCTTAAAGTCATAACATATCTCCACCTTACCTTTTTGGAAAACAGCAACGATACGCCCATATAAAAATAATTATATACTAATGACAGTAAACAATGAGATATCAGATATCAACTTTTATATGTCAATTCGTTAATGTCTGTGTCACGTTTTACGTTTTGATAAGTCATATATATATATATACATATTTTACAATATCTGTTTGTCCTTATATATACACATTTTAGAATCTTGACAAAGGCAAGGGTTTCCTGCCGAAACGTTGATTGATTGCAATGGAAAATAAAATCTAGTGCCACATGTAACATATCTTTATTGAACCTAAACCCAAGAAACATTAATTTTATATTATATATATATATATATATATATATATATATATATATACATATATATATATATATATATATATATATATATATATGTATATATATATACATATATATATATATATATATATATATATATATATATATGTATATATATATATATATATATATATATATATATATATATATATATACTTCTAGCGGTTAATGTGGGCTCCGTACTAAAACGGTATTATACTAACTCCAGGAGAATATACGCCGTGTATATTATTATCTGAGTAGCGCTTTATGTAGACTCCGACCAACACGTCGGATCAAGTGGACTCCGTAACTGGATAAAACATTTTTGGGATCCGTATACAGCTTTTAGCGTACACAACTAAGCTCTTGCGATGTTGCCAGTAGTTGTATTAGTCGTAGATTTTCAAATTTTAGAGCAGGTACATTTTAGAACTTAAAATTTATTTAAATATCCACCAGGTTAGTCATCGAGGAATTCCAAGAATATTTGGCTACTGTTTTTAAATATATTATAATATAAATTGTTAATATAATTTTATTTTATTTTTATGTTTAATAAGCACTTTGGATAATTTAAATTACTTGCTCTAATTATTTTCAAACTTTAGTATCCATTATAAACTTATTAATGCTAATATATAGCATTATTTTATAGCATTCTAATATTTTAGCTATGGATTAAATCCGAATAGCTTTTTGATATTACTTTACTTTCTCGGAGACATTATATTGTAACACAAGGATCTTATTAAATTACCAAAACCTTCCTTTCATATTTTATTCACTTATAAGGGGCAGCACTAACATCAGTAAGATAATAAGGCGTACCTATAGTTCTGGGCAGCTTAATAGAAAACTTGAATGTAGCAATTTTATTGGTTTCGGGACTGCTAACTGGATTGGGGAAGCAGGATATCAGCATTAAGTTAATGCATATAGGAATTGTTGCTTGACGGTTGAAATATCAAATACCAGAAGGTACGACGGTACCAGTCTGAGAAAGCAAAGCAAAACAACTTAACTATTATTAGACAATATCATATTTCCTAATAAACTAATATTCACTTTATAACGAGACAAAAAGATATCGAAACAGTATGTACATACTAACGGGTTTCCTATGTCGGCATCCAGCAAAATTGTTGTAATATTGATACGGGAAACAAAACCTTGAGAGAGAAATTGGCCCCAAGAAACTCTGCCTTAATAAACAGTCGAATAAAATACAGATTCTCGATTTAAATAGTCAAAAAATTAAAGAACAATTTATTAAAATAGAAACAGCGCCAATTTACGATGTAATCCATTAACGGCCCAAGGTACAAAGCAGCTCCTAGTTATGCTGATGATTACATCTATAAATATGTAAACGACATACTGAACAAAGTCCAGAGAGCATGAAAAAAGTTTCAAGTAAAATCAACGAAGTGAAAACCAAATACCAGCGCATAAACATAAGAGACCGTCAGTAAATCTAGATACAACGTTAAAGTCAACAATTTCAATTTCGAAAGTATGGAAGACATTAAATATCTTAGAACAATAATCGCAGTTGGTAATACTACCACTGAAGGAGTTTAGAGCATAATACAAGCTTTAGACATATTTTTATGTATGGATGCGAATCATTACAATGACTAAAACAAATAAAAAAAGACTTCAAATATTGATAGATAATTGATAGGGAATAAGCACATCTATAGATAAGAATGAACAGATCATACAAGGTGGATAGCAAGGATTTCGGATTGGAGCCCAATAGGAAGGAGAAAAAAGAGGTAGACCCCGAAGATCATGGAGGGATGAAGTGGACGAGGCCATGGAAAAACGAGACCTTAGAGATGGAGAATGGCAGAACAGAGAGGACTGGAGACGTTGGCTGAAAGAAGGAAGGCGGCGACAGCTGTAAAAATCCTTATATAGATAGATAAATAGATAAGAATGAATAACATATCTTAGATAAATAAGCGAAACAAAAGAAACTGTGTATAAACTTGAAATTTCAGAAATAATAATTAAATGAATTAATGTAAATCGTAGGAAAAGAAATAAGAGGAGCCACGACACAGTGAAAAACTAGAAATCTTATAGAAAAATACAATAAACTATTACATTTGCTCTTTAGCACCGTGAGAAGATCAAAATACAAATCTGCATACATAATTATATTAAAGAAAAGTTAATAAAAACTTCTGTTCGTCAGCAGCCAGAGAAATTACACATTATAATATATTGAATAATGCTTTTAGCTTAAAAAAAAACGGTGTTATAGTCAATAACAAGAAAACCAAATAAAAGTTCATTAACAGACAAAAGGTATGATATAGAATGGAGCATTAATGTAACAATAAAACCATATACTTTTGAAGGATTGGAGCTATTTAGATATCGCTGATAACTTTGTCACATAAAAGATAAAAGCGAAAATGCATGTAGCAAACCAGAGACATATAGTACAAATAGACTGAATACTGCCATACATTCACGTTTCCGCAATGCGACAGAGAAAACTGACGAAAAGCAATATCTGTATCTTTTTCTAATGGGACGGGTTTATCGACCACGTGACCTTCTCATTGGTCATTTAGGTCACGCGTTCGATAAACCTGGTAAATTAGAAAGAGATGCAGGGACTGCTTTTCGCCAGTTTTCTCTGTCGCACTGAGGAAACGGACTTGTATTGCAACAGTCAGTCTATTTGTATTTTATGTATATGTAGCAAACTGATATCCTCATATCACTATTAAATCTACAAAAAGAAGAAACTGCAATATAAACAAAATTTGTTTAGTACGTGTCTAGAAAAGAACTCTAAAAAAGAATTTCGAGATAGAAACGTCAACTACATGTGTAATATAAAAATCAAATTTATTCTTTTAACCAAAATGTTTACACCAAGTTTTAATGTATTTAAATATCCGGTAGCTCAAACTACTTGTATGCTATAATAGTATTCAGTAATCCATCTCAATATGTCTGACTTTATTTTTTTTTAATTTTTTGGATAGAATGAAAGAAATATGCCACAATATTTATTATGTAATACATATTTTATTTGACGCTTCAATGTTCAAATAGGAGTTCGTTCTTAAAAATGTACAATATTATTTTTACAAGGTATTACGTATAAGATGTTATTTATGTTTTTACTTTATCTAGTTGGTCATAATAATCAATTAGTTCGCGGTTGTTTCGCACTCTGTATTGATTTGTAATATTATCGATAACAGGTTTATATATTTCTCTAATAATTCTTCTTTCTGCGATGCTCAATCGGCTCTTATTTTGTTTTTTCGTCGTCCATGTTTCATGTTTTAATTCTTCCCGTATAATTAGCCCATTAACAGAGAGTCATTCCATCCAATAAGAGTGGAGGCTGCTCAGTCATCAAAGACAATAATTCCATCCAGTAAGGATGAAGACTGCTTAGTCATCAAAGACAGTCGTTCTATCCAGTAGGGGTGAAGGCTGCCTAGTCGTCGAAGAGACAAGTGCTATCTGCCTAACAAGAGAGTCGTGTCTTGGTTAAGGGGTAGCTGCCCTTTGCGCTATCGCCGATTCTTTTGTGGTTGCTGTATGTCAAGGGGTAAGGTCAGCCTACATATCTGTTGCTAAAATTACTTCGCTGCTGTAACGAGTACCATTTACTGGTATATGAATTTTGTTACGAATTTATCTTATGTGCTAAATAAACTCTAATAAATCTTTTACCGCGAATTAAAAAACATGTTTTAACCTTTACGTTTATTATGTTTGTTTTATTATTTATATCTCTATAGGTATAATTTAGAATATAATATTATTTGTCTTATATACAAAATCATACGATTTGCGTTACATTGATATTTATGTGGCAATTAGCTATAGAGTCATTAGTCTTTCCTGTCATATCATATTTTCCTTAATCAACAAACCATAATCAAGCGGTTTAATTTGTGTAATACAATATCCCAATTCGTCTCATAATATTTAGTTTTCAAAACAGCTGTTACGCTAATAATTCGTTCACCTTTGTTAAAGCACTTTGGGTTATGACTACTTTTTCTTGGCTACGCAATTTTAGTTTTTAAATTACAGTATTTATTGATATGTTATTGATAGGTTATGCAAGTGTTGAGGAATAGTTTGGGATTGATATATGAGGTTGTGAAATATTAGGTATTGTTGATAACTGGGTAGTTGTTATATTTTTATCTGTGTATGTAGTTTGAGAACTTGGGAATAATGTTAAGGGTGATATTTGAGATGGAGTTAATATTGGTATAATTAATTAAGTAGATATAGTCGAGGATTGTAAGGAAAAGGACTTCGCTGAAGATGCTGATGTGATCAGGACGTCATGTGTGGAAGAGTATTAACTACTGTATTTATAGTAGTAATTGGCACTGTTGTTGTAAAGTTCTGATTTGGATTTGTACAGAATGACCAATTTGCCACAAAATGGTCAGATTTTTTACAATAGTAACACATCTGTTTTCTAAAGATAAGAAAATACGATTAGATGTTTGATCGTGGTTTCTGACAATTGAGGGAGGAATTAATGTAGCTTTCAAAGGAAAGATAAATGTATGTCTTGGAAAGCTCAATATATATCTATATACTGGGTTTGTTGTACCTCTTCGTAAAAAATTAATTGGAGGTAATAAATTGAGGCCTAATTTTTTAAGTTCATATTCTATGAAAGTGTGATAAATACTAGGAAAAACATTAGAGATCAGTAATCTTTCATTTGGTGTAATTAAGCGTCGAGCATAAATTATTTGATGATTGATAGTTATTCTTTCGTTGTCAGCCTTCATGACAGTTTTTTCTAATTCTTCACTAGCTAGGTAAATACAAATACGGTGATTTGAAATTCATGATGAAAAAATGTATATATCTTGGTTCTATAATTTTTCACAGTGCAAGTAGATATTGGAATTTTGGAATTGAATTGATTAACGCTACAGAATATGAAGAAGTTTTATATGATGTCAATAACGTTTGGGGCCTCGACGCCACTGGACTATTAACATCATCCATTTTCGTTGTTTAATGACATCAGGTTATATAAATAATATGAACTTGTTTTGAAGTAAGTATCTAATTAGATTAAAATTCCTTACCGATTTTCTCCATTGTTATTCTCCATTGTTATTTACGGTATCACAACAATTTATTACACTTTTAATATTAACTGGATATAAATAAAAGCACAAAAACTAGGTGCGATTAGACTGGTAATTAAATAAATCTAGCTTCGACGAAGGTTCAAATCGTTGTCTCTTATTATTTTCTTTTCAAATATTCGGAGTTCTTCCTCCCTTGCTTTAGTCATTTGCTATTACTCGTATCCATGTATTAAAATAGGTTTGAAATTAGTAGCAATATTATTTCTCCGAGAAAGTGAAGAATATCTATCTGCTATCCAGATTTAATCCATAGAATACATATTGGAATGCTATAAAATAATGCTATTAGCACCAAAAAAATTTGCTGATAATCAGTAAAAAACTAAATAAATGTCCTTTAACATGCAAAAAAAGATGATATAGAGTAGAGCATAATGTTACAATAAACCCATATCATTTTAAAACATTGCAGTATCTCACATAAGAAAATAAAAATGAATATTTAGGTAGCTAACTGATGTATATATTATAACCCTTATAACACTTTTAAATCCAGAAGTCTAATAGGAATCTATAAAATCAGGATATATAAGAAGATAATTAAATCAGTGCTACTGTGTGGATATGTGACGAGAACACTGTCAAAACAATGTAAGTAAAACTCAAGTAGTAATTAGATCAGGATTGCTAGAAATGTCATCGGAAGTATTTTCCAACTTATATAGGTCCGAGTACTAACCAATACCAAACGGAACTAATGCCAAGGTCAAACACATATACAAAGGTAGCAACGTCGTACAAGAAACTAAATCTCAACGCCAAAGTTGCGCCAAGCTTGCGCTGGCTATATCCAAAGGCTCTCTAATAACTGCATTGTCAAGCTAAATTGGGAGGATCGAGAAAAAAAATGCCCTTAGGACGTCCACGAATGAAGGAGGGAAGTAACATATGGTCAGATTTAGGAATAATGAGACTACCTACATCTTATCAACACATCCCTGTTCAATCACATGCTATCCTACCTACAATCAACAACTTATTTGTTAGGGATTATCAAATCAATTACAAGTAATCAAATGAACTAGACTTGAAAAAGTTATCCCAGGAAAGGCACTTCAGAAATAGGGAAATAAATTTTTACAACGTCATTTACGTGGCTGAGTTTTCAATACTAATGAGGAGACAAAAAGAAGAAAAGGTAATAGAACATTGTTGCGTTCTGACTATATGATGACGATGACCTTTATATAACGTATAGGAAGAAAGAGAGACGAATGTCTATGTTCAATCTAGAACTCGCTGGTTTTTCTCCATTTCGAACTGGGTTTGTATATGTATTACTATATAAAATAAACGGAAGAGAACTATAATTATGAAATTTTATCTAAAATGTAAAATCAATAAACAAATTATATATACAAAAAGATTATATAAATCCCTAATATTCACACATTAAAATATGCCCGATAGAAGTATGTCTTCTAAAAATACAAAAAAGTAGTTATTCATAACTCAGGTGGCTTTACAAAAGGTAAACGAATGAGCATAAAAGCACAGCTGTTTTTAAAACTTAATATTATTAGACAAATTGTGGATATCCATTACCGCTTGTCTATAAAATGAATCAGAAGACTATGCTAAAATATGATACGGCAGGAAAAACGGCAATGTAAAGCAAATATGATGATTTTGTCACAGCATAAGAATATTGCCTCGTACTGTTATATAGCAATTTGTTGTCACAAGTTTATAGTTTTTCGAAAAATGAACTCAGATTTAAATATTTAAACGTCAAATAAAATATAAAAACCTATTTAACCTTATTCCCAGCATTATTCTTAAACACTGACATAACGTCACAAGAAAATAATTTTAAAAAATCATTGCGAAATTCAAAATTTATATTTTTACCGGTATCTCAGAAAATAATAATATTTGTATAAAGTACAGTCATATTTTGAGATAAAATCTTCAATTCAGAGCAAAAAACTGAGCACACAAATATTTATTATTTTATGTACTATGTTGTAAAATAAGTATACTCAAAACAAATAAATATTATCTACCAAGTGCTCTACTCCAGTTTAATATCTTCTTCTTCTTTCTTCTTTATAAATAGGCTTAGTGCCTGTTTTACTTCGGTTTTGAGCCTCAATTGACGTTGTCTGACCATCTTTTCCTCGGTCGTCCCAATGATCTCCTTCCATTTGGCGATTTGTCTCTTGCTATTCGTACTATTCTATTTTCTGTCATTCTTTCGAAGTGTTGATTCCATTCCGCTTTTTTCTTTTGGTCCACGCGTTTATTTCCTCTAAATCACATCTCGCTCGTATTTCTTCACTTCTTACTCTTTCTCTTAGAGTTTAGTTTGTTATTTTTCGTAAGACTTTCATTTCTGTTGTTTCTAGCAGTCTTTGTGTTTTCGCCGTATCTGCTCTTGTTTCCGCTATGTACGTCATTATCGGTCTTATTGTTGATTTTTATATCCTCAGTTTAATATCAGTTTAATATCAATGCATAAAATATTATAAAAATTTCGTCATAGTTGTAAATTTATATTAGATAAAACCAAATGTAGAGCATATAGTGAAATCTGAATATCTTAGAATAACTATAACGAACGAGAACATTATTGATAAGAAAAAGCCAGGCCCATCGCTAAGAAAGTGAGAAAGCAATTGGCAAAAGCAAAGGGTACTTTGTACTAAAGTAGCCGTACTCTAAAGCATAAACATGTCATTTTCTACTCTTTTAGTAAGTGATGGATCCGACCGTTACTGGATAAAAATTCATTTTATCTAACAATAAAAGATGTATGCGTTTACACGTTATAGTTTGTAACTGAATAAGTTAAGGACGGGAGAATTGTTTGTCTCAAGTTGACCATTCAGAATTATGTCTTTATTTTTTAATTTGCTAATTTCCATAGATTCTACTTTTCATAGAATCTAAAGGTAGCTTCAGGGCTTTATTATAAATATACTTTTTTAGGAATGAAAATACGTAAATAGAACCTGGAATATGCATGTAACGTAACCTTTGATCTCTGAGATAAACCCAACTCCTGAACAATGGCGCGGATATATGTAGTTAAAATTTTGTACACCTATTTTAACCGTTTATTTCCTTATTATCCATATATGAGTTGTAACCGATATTACAAACTCATTTATTTTTCACAAAGAGACGGTATATTAACTACATTTATTACTATACAAATCTGATCGAAATATTGTCTAAAAGTAACAGTATGTAAAATTAAAATTTTTAATGAAAAGTAAAAGATTAGCCATATTTTATAGGGTTTAAAGATCGGCCAAATCGGCCTTTTTAATGCCAACTATCCTAATTATGTATATAAACATTAGAGAAGGGAATATCCAGAGATAAAGATAGGTACTTTACTTTACTTAACTTTATCAGACATATGCGGTTAACACAAATGTGACGTATTTCTAGTGCAGGAAACACATTGAGGGCCAAACATAGGCAAACAAGAAAAGAAAAACTTAAAATGAGAGGGGACAAAACCAGTCAGCTAAGGGAATCTTTCAACGGTGTTGAGCTTGGATCTGCTATCTACGTATATACCTAATGAACAATATTACGGCTCCTGACTAAAGATCTGAGCACAAAACTAATTCTAAAATTTGGATCAAAAATACAACAATGGTTTGTATTGTCCGGGTATGCCTACACAACAGAAGATTTTTCGTATCATTCAATGGTAAAAATAACAGATGGAAAACGCAGAAGAACGGTCTCCTTTGAAATAGCGTAATGGTACCTACACTGTATAATATTTACACAACCCATACCAGTAAATACTAGGACTTTTATTATGTAGACGATACATCGATATTGTTGCACAACCAAAAACTTTTGTTGCTGAACTATAGAAAAATCTAAATCATACTTTAAACACAATAAAAATAGACTATGAATCAATTTTAAGCCAAACCTCAGAAAAAGTCAGATGTCCTGCTTTAGTGTCCCTAACAGAATTGCTTTTAAAAATCTAAACACCCAATAGTGTCATGAAATTTTTAAACTCTGGACTTGCTATAAATACCTTGAAGATAGTTTGTATCACACTTTGTCATTCATAGAACATTGTTTAAAACTAAAAGGCAAACTCAGGACCAGAAAAATAATCTCTGCAAACTTGTCAGCTAAAAATGAGAAGCATCCTTTCATCCTTAAAACGTAGACGCTTGCACTCTATGCTTCTGCTACCGAATATACCTTGCAAGTATGGATGACACCAACACATATTTAACACGTAGATTTAGCTATAAATTAGACAGCCAAATTCAGCGAATATTAAGACACACACACACATCCATACATAAGCTCTACAATATCGTAGCTATCAATTCACCTAATATCCGAAGATAAGTAGCTAGACTGCTAGAGAATAAAAGATACAGAGTCTAGAATCGCAACATCCACTCAACGAATACCAGCTGAATTTATGACTAAAATCGAGAAAAAACTGACCAAAGATTATTGCAAATTTGACACTAACTTCACGTTTATTGATTACATATTACCCCTAAATAGCAGATAAAACATTTAGAAGTATGTAATATTGGTGAACTGGTACATTCTTCTTATATAAATTAAGCATTCTTCCCTCTTTTGTGCACTACTACCAATTTTTACATAAAAATATCTATTTTTGCACTTAAATATTTATTTTAAGATAACCTATCCAAAATTATATGTAGTACACAGATAAAACCAGAAATAAAATAATAAAGAAGCTGTATACAAGATATCGTAAAACAATGGATTAACTAAAAGTTCTTATTAATCGTATTCCTAAATAAAACGTATAAAGACATATTCATGTTAACAAAATACATTAGGAAATATTCGCATATGAAAAAACACGTCCAACTTGGTAATGAAATCATTTTGTATTTATAAAGCTATTTTTAGAATAGCAGGTACCTACCAAAAACAAGTATTTGGTATTATACATATCTATTACATATTGTCAATATGATCGCCAACATTCATAACGGATAGGCACATCAAGAAGAAGAAGAAGATTACATATTGTAATGCGTATGAAAAGGAGTCCGTATGAACCGTTTAAAATATATAAAATATATATATCAAGAACGCTGGCCTAAGTGCATAGTTGCCAAACTATCAGAGCTTACTTAAACCGATATTCCTATGGTTCCAATATACAGTGAAAAAGATCTGAACGACCCCTATAATATATACACGTGAACTAAGCGAAATACATTTATGATACAGGGGTACTTATGAGCTCCAAAATTTTATTAAGAATTATGAAACTATACATCTTAACGAATCGACAGAGCCAATATTATGGAATGGACAAGTGAGCTCCGTATATCGGTGTCCACTTGACCACGGAGCTCACTTGAACCTGAATTTTAACATGGGCGGAGTTCACTTTATGCCGTAAATATATATATATATATATATATATATATATATATGTATATATATATATATATATACATATATATATATATATATATATATATATATATATATACATATATGTATATATATATATATATATATATATATATATATATATATATATATATATATATATATATATATATATATATATATATATATATATATATATATATATACGTCTTCATATCAAGGCGCGATCCGATTAAATCGAGGACAACCCGAGATCCACTAATAGGAAATTAATTAATGGAGTATATTGTTCATAACTATCTTTATAATTTTATAATTAACATATTAATCATGGCACACTTAGAGGGGAAAAGATTTTTGAACTTAAATTTTTTTGATAAATTTACAACAAAATGAAATCCGTAGCTGAAAAGGGAAGGGGAAGACTTATATACGAAATTTTAGATATTTACAGATCAACGCGAGATCAGACACTGTTGCCAGCTCTAAAGAGTATTAGTCGAGCGACCGGAGCTCGTGTTGTATTGCATAATATTTCCTACTCAAACAGTAAAGTAATTTGCAGTTATGGTGTTTTGTATTTTAAAAATATTGCAAGGGCAGCTGTCAGTTGAAGTAGTAAAACAAAATTCAAAGATAACAGAAGCTAAGTAATGATTATAATTTTTATGTATATTATTAAATAATTCAACATAAACTTTATAAACCGAATTACTAAAATGCTCTGTTTTATTGAATTTGTGAAATCTATTCTCAAAGCTCTTTTTGTTTATTATTTATGTACAAAATTAAAAAGGGGAAATTATTTAAACTAAACAGTTTATCTGTATAACAAAAGCTATCATTTTAACATTCTAATCGTGTTTTAACATAAAAATATTAGTTTTGTACAAGAGTAAATACAATTCCATACTGAAGAGTAAATAGACTGGAAAAAGGCTTCTAGAATAGATTTTGGTGGGCACTTTGTTGCTAAAATGCAAAACCTATTTTTATTCGTTTCTAATATCTTTCTAACGCAAAATCACTTGGTCGTTCAAAAATCGTAGCGTGAGGGGAGTAGTGGGGAGCCTTACAAAAAAGTGCTAATTTGTTTTTCGTACTTTTTCGGATCTACGATATCCGAAAATTCATTCTTCAAACTTGCATATAGATCCGGACATTAAAAATATTTTTTATTTTATTTATAAAAATATGTCAAATCATTGTTGTATACGAAGTGGCTTCATACAAAATAACTTAGAATGAGTCTGAAAACCCATATTTTTAAAATCGTTTCTCCTCGCTCTACCCCGAAAAATATTGGGTCTAGCAAAAAATGGCTTTCTATAAAAGTTATAGACCAAACATCAGAGAACATGTCGGTTTGTTTAGAATGTCGATTGGATAAATATTTTAAGAAAAAATTAAATAAATCGAAAGGCATGTCACGACGCACAGTGGCAAACGCAGAGATGCGAGGAAGGACGAGATTCATAATCTGAAGTCAACCTCAAATCGACTTTAGTAATGGCGATGTTTGTTAGGGTCGATTTTACATTGAAATTCTGTTGTGTTGTATATTCGATTGCGAAAGTGCATCATTGTGCATTATTTTTTACTAATAGCACGAAATCCACTGAGCTGAGATTTTTAATATTAGAAGTTTTAAATTATTTTAATGAACAGCAGCAGGTACGACAGTGAACTTGAGTCAAAAATCAGATTACGGCATGTTTCTTTTCGTAAAGTCCATTTCCATTTTCGTTTGCTGAAAGAAGCGGAAACTGGAGAATACATTTTTGTTCTAGTTTTAGAAAAATGTACCCCTACTTCTTTGCATTTGACCATGTGAACTATTCTTTTTGGGGAACATTACATTTGTTGGACATGTACAAACTTGCTGATAAGGCTCCAGAATTGCATGAAGACTTTATGAGAAAAAATTTTGTTGTGAAAAGTTTGAACAGAAACTTTAACCAACTATTTGTAGATCCAGCTTGAAACATATAAATACAAACCCAAAAGATGCTGGAGGAATCGTGAGATTGATTAAAACCAGCACCAAACTAGACGAATGGTTGTTAAGCTACAATATGATTGGCATGTTGGTAGATGAATTTCGTGCATCATGAGACCTAAGCAACCACTCAAGTCAAAACGTAGACAATAAAAAAAAAACGGATGAAAATTGACGAATATTCTGTACAAAAACTACATGATCAGTTTTTTACGATTTAATGTATTTTTCAAAAGCGTAGATCGTCTTCTCGTAATTTCGGCTAATAAGATTGCATCGCCAAATGTTCAAATACCCTTACTAAATATACAAAACAAAAATGGAGAAGAGCCTAGCAAAATTTCTTCTTACTGTTAGAACTCCCAATTTTTATCAGCATACAAGAAGTACTTTCAACATTTCCAACACTATAAAACTGTCTCTGAAAAGAAAAAAATTATCCATGCTGAGCAAGAGCTTTTATAAAAAATACTAACAACCAAGGCAATTGAAAGTAACATAAATATTATGAGAATATTTTCAAATATGAATTTACAGCATATCCAATGTCACTTGTACCTGTAGGAGTTTTATCGATACCATCAAATAAATCTGCCTTAGGTTCTATAATAGGACAGTTTACAGTTATGTCTAAATATCTACCATTACCATTATAAAGTAACAAAAGTGTCACATTCTTAAAGGTATGAGTTTAATCCAAGCCGTTGGCAAACCCTCCAACTGCAAATCATTTGGCGACTATGCAAGAATTTTAAAATCAATAGTGTTCAAGAACCTCTACAACCCTAAAAGGATTGGTTTTGTATTTGTCCAGTACTAACAATCTTTGTAATGGTTCATATAAACTTTCTCCTACTTCAGACAGTATAATATATATAATATTCGTGTACATACTTATCCAAACGAAGGTATGAGTATGTAGTGTGACACCAAGACTTTGACTCCTGAATCTGTTGCTAACTGGCTGGAGTAAAGAAAATGTAGAGCTGGTACCAGTTTTAAGCACGGAATCCAAGTTGAAGAAACAAACATACATATACTATACTCCTAATAGGTGTAAAGATGAGTTTATTTTTACCTTTTTGTGACGAATAATTATTATATTGGTTTTTTTTTTCTAATTGTCAGACTGTACAGTGGCTCCAATGCTCATGTAAACGGAAACGAGATCAAATTCATTGGTTCTTGTAAATATATTATGGCCCTAACCCCCTCTGTGGCTCAGTGGTAAGAGCACCTGCCTTTAAACCTCAAGGTCGTGAGTTCGAATCCCACCTGGGTGGAAATTTTCGTTTATTAAAAAAAATTAATAAATGAAAATAATTTCTATCCTTGTGTGATCGGTACACACCGGAGGGACCGCAGACGTTCGGATACAATTAGCGTCTCTTAGCAAAGACAATGACGTCGACTTTGCTAAGTATCAAGACAATTACTCTACACACACAAACACACACACACACACACACACACACACACACACACACACACACACACACACACACACACTACATTATTAAACTTATCTTGATTAAGACTGGCTAAATGACAATTGTCCAAGCCAAAACACAAAAAAAAAACAAAAAAAAAAATATATTATGGCCCAAGTGAAATGTTACAAAAAAGGTGATAAACCTGAACAATTTTAACCATAAAGAATGTTACTTCTTTTTATAGTAATGAAGAGTATAACATAGAGTAAGATAACTAACACAAGATAATAATTAAGAAATAGGTACATAGATTTAATTGTTTTTATTACTATCCTTTGTTCTTGAACGTGAAATTTGCTGCCAGGGAAAAACCGTTGCAATTTTAGATGTTTTATATATCACAAGCTTTTGAATTTTAACGCCGTTACAACGTCCTTAATAAGCTTTATATAATACTAGATAATAATGTATGAAAATTTTTGGGACAAACCTCGATGTACCAAGTCACCTAGGAATCGAACACAGAAAGAGTCCCACAGGTCAATCCTTTTGATAACGTGGGTATCTGGGATGAGTGAATTTTCCCCTACGAGGGAGTGCGAGCTGTATAGCTAAATTTGGAT
This sequence comes from Diabrotica balteata, assembly GCA_918026665.1. NCBI lineage: Eukaryota > Metazoa > Arthropoda > Insecta > Coleoptera > Chrysomelidae > Diabrotica > Diabrotica balteata. The sequence goes on from OU898279.1 coordinate 74,507,835, forward strand.
TTTCTTCAGTAAACGAATTTAAAGGAAATATAAAGTTAATTTGTTTAGAAAGCTATAGCTCGTAAACTATTTGACGTACAGTGTCCAAGTTTAGCATAAATGAACTACATATATTGAAAAATATTCCCGTGGAATCTTAATATAGTACGTGAACAGCATAGTTGTTGGTCCCTTAATTATAAATAATATGCAAAACAGATTTGTGTTTGTAACTCTCATTCAAATTGAACGCGGTTAGATTTATTTTGTAGGTCTTTTAAAAGCGATTAAAATAAGTTTTTGACATTTTTTGTAAAACAAACAGTGGAGAAGATATGCGAAGAAAAATTGTAAAAAAATAATACTACAAATAAACAATGTCTCCGAAAATTTTTAGACTTCGAGTACTTACCAACGTGTTCTACATAATTTCATCTAAAAAATTACTTAAAATCATGTAACTCCTAAAAATGTCATCAAATCGACGATTTTGGAGCTCTTCCCACTGGTTAAAGAAGCTATTATAGATTCACACAAAAGTTGTGTATTTTCAACTCTAAATTTCTAATTTAATTAATTATTCCAATTTTATATCTATATCCATAATAGTTCTAATCTAATTTGAAAATGTTTATTTAAATAAAAATGAAGGGTTCCAGTTGAAAATTCAAAGTTGGTACACCCACCGCGTTCGCAGGGAGAATAAGAGCCCTGCTATTGCATAAGTATATAGATTTTGAAAAACCATTAAAAAAGAATTCCTATGTTTTTTTGATACGACGCGCGACGTCTAGTTCTCGAGTTATTTTATTTGACAATCGCCTTTCTGGACAGAGCTCTTTAATATTATAAATAATATTATTCAAACCGGAAATAAGCCGAAGGGAGTGAGAGGTCTGACTGTAAAATTCATTTGCGATGTTGCCAAATTTACCGGATCTCGGGTTGTCTACAAAATGTATATTTAGCATATACACAACGGATCGCTCGCACTGCCTCTACAGCGGATTTAGTGGAACTACTGCAATATAAAATTCACCAAAAGGGGTGTAAAATGAGGTCCAGACAAAAATCGATTTCTTTGTACCCCCATCATTGTTACATCGAGATGTCACTATATACACGTGAATACAAGGTGAGATCCAAAATCGGATCTCGCCTTGCAAAACGGATCTCATTTTGTATAGCTTATGATACAAACGGATCTAAGCTTTCAAGTTTATTTTACTCTTTTTCAAAACATACTAAAAATTAACATAAAAAATTTACATTAGAAAAATGAAGTTCTTATGTCTTCAATAGGCTTACCCTTGTGAGAATTGTCTTTTAAAATTAGCAAAATTTTACATTTTGTCATTATGTCATTAACATAATGACGTTAAATTAGATTTACTTTTTATTTCTGTCAAAACTTATTACTAAGGTTTCCATATCTCTTCTATTTTTTATATTTATTTTAGGTGAGTTTGACAGAAGAAGTGTCTATGTTTATGCAAACCTTCATTGCAAATTTTGATATAATATTAGTTATTAAACAAGCAACAGAGTTTATGTTACTAAGTATTTAAGAAAGAAAAAATACAAATAAAAATAAATTTTATCTCATTTGAACTTGGAATAATCCCTTACATATGCGTAACTTTTAAGAACTTTTATATTGTTATTCTTTTATTTAAAAGAAGATTACTGTATATAGCACTAAGATTTTCAATGTCTTCTCTTTTGTTTAAGGTGTTTTGTGTAGTTTTAATTAAACACATTTCTAGAAACAGTCTTTTGTTGTAATTTCTTTCCCTTCTCAATATTTCTGTTTGATCATAGTTAGGCGTATGGCCCATTGTAATACAATGTTCACTTAATGCACAGGCTTGTACTTTATTCAGATTAATATCACTCTTGTGAGATGTTAATCTTCCGGACAAATTTCTGGACGTTTCTCCAATATATATTCTATTACAATTATTACAGGGTAGAGAGTATACTACATTGGAGCTTTCTCTATTATTTAAGGGTGTTTTAAGTTTAGTATATAGTTTCGATATTGTTTTTATATTTCTGGTTCCAATATTGATATTAGGTACTTCTCTAAATGTATTTAGTAGTCTATTTGTTAAACCTGGAATATATGGTAAAGAGTGGTACAATGTATTTTGGTTGTTTGTTGAAACTTCTGTTTGATTTGTCCTGATGACTTGAGAGATATATACTAAATTATAAGGTAATTGAAATTTTATTTTTCTACTCTCTTTCTAGTAAATTGTATATTACCTACTATTTGAATGCTAAGTAAATGCATCATAACAGATACTGACACGTAATGACTAGCACGTAATAAAAAAAAATTACGCTTCAGTTTTATAAAAATGTGTAATATCACATAAGCCTCGTAAGTCAGTTGGTCGAGTTACCATGGAAACGAATTAACAGACGTTATTTTGACAGATTAAAAATTATTAATCTGTCAGTGTAAATATAGTGGTAATTTAATTTTTATTTTTATAAACGAAAATAATGGTAGAAAAAGTATAGTACACAACTTGAGTTGTAAGCTTATTACATGCTTGTAAAATTACTGCGCTCGCCGCTACGCGGCTCGCGCGCAACTTTATTACTCGCACGTAATAAGCTTCTTACAACTCTCGTTATGTAATATACTATTTTCTACTCTCTTACTAGTAAATTGTATATTACCTACTGTTTGGATGGTAAGTAAATGCATCATAACAGATACTGACACGTAATGACTAGCACGTAATAAAAAAAATTACGCTTCAGTTTTATAAAAATGTGTAATATCACATAAGCCTCGTAAGTCAGTTGGTCGAGTTACCATGGAAACGAATTAACAGACGTTATTTTGACAGATTAAAAATTAATAATCTGTCAGTGTAAATATAGTGGTAATTTAATTTTTATTTTTATAAACGAAAATAATTGTAGAAATAGTATAGTACACAACTTGAGTTGTAAGCTTATTACATGCTTGTAAAATTACTGCGCTCGCTTATGTTCCTATAATGTAATATTATTTCAAGTATTTTTGTTTTACAACGTTACAGAACAACCCAGGTGTTGAATTATTTACGTTGTATTAATATAATCACCAACTATTAATTTATAAATACTCCATATAATAGGAACTAGCCTTATTATTTGTACTGTAGTAATAACTGTATGAGAAAAAAATTGAAATTCTTTTGCGTTATATGCATTTATAAATTATTATAAAGAGAGCTGCACCTTTGTACGAAGCACATACCGTATGTACTTTAAATTCCCCTTTATAAAACTTTCTATCATGTGACAACGATTAACATTTAAGGTTCGTCTTGTTTAGTACTGCTAAAGTGAAAACTCCATTATAATTCATGAAACGGACTATATAACTTTCGTTTTTTTAAGACAAATTTGTATCAAAAACTTCAATTAACGAAATATAAGACAGTATTTGACAATAGAGAATACTGATTATTAATTAACTTTCAAAGGATTACATATGCAAGACGCCTTACAATCTGTTATATTTATTAGACTATGACTATACTATATAAGTATGTATATGTATGTAAGTATGTATAAATATATTTATAATCACATAGTCATAATTAGATTATATTTATGTGACTATCTTCAACAATATTAGATCTGCAGATACTATAATTCACATGAAGAATTAATCATATATTATTGGTTTTTAAGAGAACTTAATATTTATGACTGATATATTTATGAAAACTGTATTTTGATAAAAACAGACAATTGGAAAAAAATATATTAAAATATATAATAACTACTATCTTCATAATAATTTTTCTTTATTCCTGGGTCATATCAATATTAATCCTATTTACCGACATGACCCGCCTAAGCGTCTCCCCCATGTATTTTTTGGTCTTAGTGTTCTATTTCTTCCAGAAACTCGCAGATTAACACTGACCAAACCATCTTAACCTATGGTCTCTCATCTTGGCGACATTTGGTGCTAGCCATAGACTTCCTCTTATATAATTGATGGATTCGACCGTTACTTGATGGAAATTCATTTTATGTAACAATAAAACACTGAAAACTCTATTTTCAAAATTTTCACAAAATTGATCATAAATCCTTATCACTACAGCTGTTTCGGCTGATTGCATTTCTCAAGTGATCTAATTTTGGCATGCGTTTAGACTTTATAGTCTTTAATGAAATAGGTTGAGGAGGGGAGAACTGTTTGTCTCAAGTTGGTCATTCAGAATTATATCTGTGTTTTTTAATTTGTTAATTTCCAATCGATTCTAACAAAGATTCATCATTAAAAGAATGATTTTGATCTAGAAGGTGAAGTGCGTATGTAGAATCTGTTTTTCTATTATTGAAAGCCCTTTTATGTTCTGCTATTCGTTTATTAAAATTTCTACCAGTTTGACCGATGTAAGTTCTTGGGCGGTCGCCACATTTAAGTCTGTATACACCACTGTGCAAGTGCTTTTTATTTTGGCTCTTGTTGTTTTTAATATATTTGTTTGGAGCATTTGAAAGTTAATTTTTCCTCCATAGGAAATATTGCCAAAAACTGGTTCATCTCTGCCTTAATATATTGACAATTACTGGAGTTTTCTTGTAAGATTATTTCCTTTTCGCATAGGTGTTCTTGGTTATTTTGTAGACGGCTTGGACATTGAAAAATTTTACCGTGGGTGCAGATGTCCTTGACAGGTAATATTTTTTTTAAATTTTTTAACAAATATCTTGTATTAGGTATTATTATTGCAAATACTGACTCAATTTGTGTGGGTATAGGTAATAAATAGTAGAGATCAAAGATCTTCTCAAAATCAATAGGAATTGTCAGAAAATATTAAATTTGGTTTTCCTCTATTTTATAGGTGATTTCCAGAATTTTAAAATCTAAAATATTTTCGTCTTTTAATTCAAATGGTAATTGTGTTTTGTAAAATAAAGAGATTCTTTGTAACTCTCGAAATAGGTCACTAGATAATACTAGGGTATAAGGTTTTGAGCTTACAAAAAGTAGTAGAATTTTCTAAAGTCTCCATTACATCAAGTATAGAATTATATGTGATAATGAGTTCATTGAACATGCCTTTTAGATAAATAACGTTCTCAATTTTGGTTTGAAAATCGACAATGTCTTTTATTTCAAAATTCCCTGCTTTAAGGATTATTTCATTCGTTTTAATATCTTGAATGGTTTTATTGAAGTTATTTATGATTTGTTGACTGAGGGAATATTGATTAAGTATCTGATGTTCTAATTTTACTTAGTTAGTTTTCAAATGTTCTAGTATTAAATTTATTTTCTCGCCATCTTCGGCGTCTAAATTTACTATTGAACCAAAGCCATTAATCAAGCGTCTTTTCCTTCTTGTTAAATTAATATGAATATTGAGACCGCTTAATTTTTCTTGTATGCTATTTTTGATATATTGAATAATATTAACGTAGTTGTACGTCTCTGATCTAAAGAATTCGCTGTTAGAAATGTTAGTTTTAAGATACTCAAATTGCTTGTTCAGGTTGTCATATTCCTAATTTTATAGGTAGAATGCCTAGGTTGTGGGTGATATCCTTTATTTCGGCTGTTGTATGTCCGGTTGTAACGAAACTGGAAAAAAATAAGTTTTCCTTTTAGGTCGTTTTACATTTGAAAGGTCAATGTTTTCGGTAGTATTTTTATGTCGCTTAATAAGTTTTGCTGTTTTCTTAAATGTATTAATGGATTTAATATTTTATTTTTGATATTTATTTTTAGTTTTTCCTTTTATTTGTCTGTTTCGCACAAATACTTCGGTAGGGTACTTGGGGTGTAGAGCTAGTTCGCGTCCGTAGTAGAATACTACACGTGAGCCCTGGGTAACGCTAAATGAACAAGCAAATACTGGCGGTCAGATAATCTTAGGATCTCCTGACCAGAGACACATTGCAAACAATGCCATTAAACGTTATCAGAAAGCAAATTAACAATAATACAAATGGCCCTTCTTAGGACTCAACGACTAGAAAACTCGGACCTACGATCCGAATTTGTCACTTAAATGTAGAAAGCATATGCTATTCAAAGAGCCAGTACTTATTAAAATTTCTAAAAGATAACGACATCGACCTGGTCGCTATACAGGAAACACACTGCGAAACGGAAGAACAACTGCAAAAAGGGGGGAAATACCTGGCTTCGAACTACTGGGTGCTACGTATCATCGATTATACGGCACAGCAACATACGTTAAACAAAACATAGAAAACGCTGTCCTTGTTTCCACATGCACTGATGACGAAATTCACAATGTTGTTGTAAAAATTGAAAGAATCACCGTTAGTAACACCTACAAACCATCGGCTATATCCTGACCAGCTCAAGTCATTGATACACATCCGCACCCGTCAATATATGTAGGGGACTCCAACAGTCACCATGAACATTGGAAATATAAACAATGCAACAGCAATGGAAATGCACTGATAAAATGTTCGGAGGACGAACATCTATCACTAAAGTTTGACGCCAAAGACCGAGCTACATTCATGTCAGCAGCATGGAAGAAGGAGTACAATCCTGACCTATGTTTTGTCTCTACTAATAAAAACGAGCAACCCCTGTCAGTCTCTCGAAAAGTAATGGACGACTTCCCACACAGCCAACACCGCCCAGTGATCTTAGAGGCGGGAACCCAGATTCCAATAATCACATCCATCCCTCGCCCACGTTGGAATCTAAAGAAAGCCATTTGGGGTAGCTTTTCTGCGGAACTGGACAAGACTCTAGGCTAAATACCCCCTACCATCAGAAATTACAAAAGATTCGTTGGAGCTGTAATAAGCTCTGCCAAAAATCATATACCAAGAGGCTACCAAAAAGAATACATTCCTGGTTGGTCCCATAACAGCGAAGAACTGTACAAAAATTTCCTTAAAAGCGGCGATCAAGAATTAGGCGATGAACTGCTCCATAGCCTAGATGCAGCGAGACAACAAAAATAGACGGAAACTGTAGAAAGTCTTAATTTTCAATCATCAAGTAGGCAAGCATGGACTCTACTAAGAAAATTAGGAAGCGGAACTCCCATAACAAGGAACAAAACAACAATTAACCCAAACACTATCTCCTCACATCTTTTATCGACATCTAGGACCCGAAAGACTTACACTTGCGAAGAAGTCACTATAGCTCTCAAGGATGTAAAGCCAGTTAAAGCCCCAGGTTTTGACAATATTCATCCTGAATTCTTAATTAACAGCGGCAAATATGCGAGGGAATGGATGGCCCACTTTTTCACATATATTATGAAGACCGGTACCATACCACAAGAACACAAACCGAAGATCATTGCCATATTAAAACCAGGGAAACCAAATGATAGCAACCCTAAGAACTACAGACCAATAGCCCTTCTATCGGTAACGTTCAAGCTACTAGAACGACTTATCTATAACAGAATTAGTCCGAAGCTATTGAATATTGAATCGATACCGGTTGATCAAGCAGGTTTCCGACCGAAAAGAAGCTGCTCAGATCAGGTCCTTTCACTTACCACATTTATTGAGGCATGGTTCCAGGGAAAACTCAAAACTGCAGACCTAACAGCGACCTACGATGCAGTCTGGAGAGAATGCATGATATACAAGCTCCTTCGTATAATCTCCTGTAAATCCACCGCTCGAATAATCAACAGCATGCTAGCTGACCGAACGATTCAAGTAGTCATGGGCACCGACATCAGCACCCCAAGAAAACTAAAGAATGGTCTGCCTCAGGTATCTGTCCTAGCTCCTCTTTTCTTTAGCCTGTACATCGCTGATATACCAGCAACCAGATCAAGAAAGTTTGGTTACGCCGATGACTGGGTCCTTGCAACAAGGTGTAAGTCAATTGAACAAACAGAAGAAATCCTTACGGCAGACTTACACACAGTAGAAAAGTATTTCTGTAAATGGAGGCTCCAACCAAACGCTACCAAAACAGAGGTTTCCTGTTTTCACCTAACTAACAAGCTTGCAGGAAGAATACTGAACGTCCAATTCGAAAACACCACACTGGCCTACACAAAAACATTGGGGTGACTCTTGATAGAACCCTACCTTTCAAGGAACATCTGTCAAAAACAGCGCAAAAACTTAAATCTAGAAGCAACATCATTCAGAAGCTGTGCGACACAACATGGGGAGCATCGGTTTCCACCCTGCGATCATCTGCCCTGGGTCTTGTTTTCTCAACCGCGGAATACTGCTCTTCAGCCTGGCTTAACAGCTCACATACACACAAAGTAGATGCCCAATTGAATAACACTATGAGAATGATTGCTGGTGTTATCAAATCCATCCCTACGCAATGGCTTCCAGTCCTGGGTCACATTCCACCACCCAGACTACGGTGTATATACTCCCTCACTAGTGAGACCAAAAGATACTTAGCAACGAGACCCTGCCAATTCATCAAGATATAGATGCTGCCAACGGTAACTGTTTGCGCTCCAGGTGAACGCCAATAAAAACAGCACAGATTGCAGTGGAAAATGGGTTCAACTTAACGACCACTTGGACTCGAGAATGGATGAAACAACAAAATAGCAGCTTACCCTGCATCACACAAAAACCACCAGGTTTTGACTTACCACGCAACACATGGACTATGTTGAACCGAATCAGAACCAAACATGGCAGATGCGGTTATATGATGCACAAATGGGGTAAACGACTATCCCCACTCTGTGACTGCGGACAACCACAAACCATCTGTCACATCACAGAACAGTGCCCCACAAGATCCTATCAAGGCAGGTCAGAGGATGTTCGTTTGTAAATATATATGTATTATGTTTTATACAAATTATATGTAAATTTAAATGTAAATTGAGTGAAAAGACAGCAAATATTTGATTTCACGCAAACAGTGCCTTTGTATCTGTTAATACGTATTTCGACCTAATAAGTCTCATCAGAACAGTTATTCTCAGGTGTTCTCTTGTGTTTCGAAACTATTTTACGGTTTTAAATGTAAATGTGCCAAGTTCCATACGATAAATAAAAATAACTTAACTTAATAACGGTAGGAATTTCTTTTGGTAATTCCTCGCGAGTTTCATCTGCTTTATTTATAACTTTTGCTTTATTTCCTTGAAGGTTTTTGTTAATATTAGAATAAAGTAATTTCATTTTATCCTTATGATTAGAAATATAATTATTAATTAATTGTTGCTCTAGGTCAATGTTAAATGGGGAGTTGGTGTCTAAATGTCCCGTAACTAGTTCATGGGGTTTCATTCTAGTTACGACGTGGATAGTATTGTTGTAAGCTAATAATGCATAGTTTACTTTTTGTTCTGTTAGGTCGGATTTATACTCATTTTGATTGTTTAGTAACCGGATTGTTCTATAATTGAAATCTTTCAGCTATACCATTTGATTCTGGATGCTGGGAGGAGATAAAGTGGATTTTTACCTTGTGTAATGCTAATAAATCTTTAATGACTGAATTTTTTAGTTCTGTATCACTGTCTCAAATGATTTGTTTTGGAATACTATGGTGAGTAAAGGATCTAATCAAAGTGTTTGCTACTTCGATACTTTGAGTAGAATTAAATTTATAAAGTTGGGCATATTTAGAGAAGGAATCGACTATCGTTAGAAATTTGGTATTTTCAAGTGTTATGGAATCTAAATGTAAAATCTGAAATGGCTGAATTGCTGTAGGAGTAATGTTAAATATTGGCTTTTGGGAACTGGACAAGAATTCCTTGTCTTTTATCAAATAATTTGATTATGGTGGGACTAGCAGGATTAAAATTAACTTCACAGATAAAAATTTGGTTAATTCCCGTGTTTACAGGGTTTTCGGAAATAGGAATTCCGGGGGTAGGATTTTTTCTACATTGGTGTCTATCGTCTCAGCGTCATTAGGGTTTTCTGCTTGTCTATTATCCTCATCAATTTCAACAATCAGCGATTCTGTATCTGGTTCATTATTAAGATCTTGTTGAGCTTGTTCATTAAGTGTTTCCATATATTCAAAAATATCTTTTGTGTTTTCCAAATTATTTGTTTCATTGACGTTTAGTTCTATTCTGGATAATGTATCACAAATTGTATTTAAAGATCCTTTTTTATAAATGATTTCATAATTATATTCTTCTAGTTTCAAGCGCCATCTTACTAGTTTAGAGTTGGGATCTTTCAATGAAAATAACCACTGTAGTGGTTTATGATCAGTAATAATAGTAAAGCGTCGTCAAAATAAATATGTTCGAAAATATTTGACAGCCCATACTATTGCCAGTAACGCTTTCTCAATTGTTAAGTAATTGATTTCTGAGTTGTTCAAAGTTCTGCTTGCATAAGCAATTGGCAAGTCGGATCCAATCTTTCCTTGACTAAGTACGGCTCCTAGCGCAAAATTACTAGCATCTGTAGTGAGATAGAAAAGTCCTAAAAATCCTTTTAATTGTTTAGTATTTTTGGGTATTGGAAAATTTTTTATACCTTTTATTTTGTCTGGGTTCGGCTTAACACCTTCTAGCGTTACGATATGACCTAAATATGCTACTTCTTTCTTTAAAAACTCAGATTTATCTAATTGAATGTTGAAATTTGATTCTCTTAATCTTTGAAATACTTCTTTTAAATAAATTAGATGCTCCTGAAGACTTGTACTAAATATAATTATATCGTTGAGATAAACCAAACATTTTTCATTTTGTATACCTCTCAGAGTATTATCCATAACCCGTTGGAATGTTGCTGGGGCGTTACGGAATCCGAAAGGCATTTGCAAAAATTCGTAGTGACCATTTTCTGTATTGAATGCAGTTTTTTGAATGTCGCTTTCATCCATCTCGATTTGATGGAACCGTGATGCGAGGTCGAGTGTCGTAAATTATTGACACCGTCCAAGTTTATCCAATAGGTCACTCATGTTAGGTAAAGGATATCTATCAGCAAGTGTAATAGCATTAAGACGTCGATAATCTATTACGACTCCTAAACTTAGGTTTACTCTAGACGTCCATTTTTTTTGGGACCACCCATATAGGAGAGGATCTAGGGGAATCCGAAGGTCTAATAATATCTTAATCCAGCAGAATCTGAATTTAATTTTGCATTTCCTTCCCATAAATTTCTGGGTATCTATAGGATTTTGAATATACTGGTATATCGTTTGTTATTTTTATTGTATGTTTAATTTTTTTTTTTATTTAAACATACAAAACCTACATCAACCACCAAGGGTTATTAGTGGGGGGACATACACAGTAGTCCAGTTTGTTAAATTAAATTTTATTATAAATGTTTATGTCTTTTAGAAACTGCAATAAATCCGGGATATTTGTCGTAAGCGCACTTCTCAGGTTTCCACTAATTCCTCGGCATGTTCTCTGAGGTTGGAATTGCGGACAGTCGACTACCAGATGCTTTACCGTGAGTTGAGTAGAGCAGTAGGTACAAATTGGAGCTGGTTCTTTATTTAGAAGATGTTTGTGTGTTAGTATTGTGTGGCCGATTCGAAGACGATTTACGATTACTTGATCTCTTCTTTTTCCTTGTTGTGGTAGGCTAGAGTCTACTGGAGGCTCTATTGTTTTTAAGATAGAGTCTGTTGCATCCCAGGTTGCTTGCCATAAATTTATTATATGATTCATGGACTGTCGTTTATGGTCGGTGTGGGGATATTTAGTAATTTCTGGAACATTTTTATTTTTGATGGATTTTAATGCTAATTGATCAACTTCTTCGTTGCCTTTAATGGCAATGTGTGAAGGTATCCAGATAAATGTAACCTTTTTATTTATATGGTGTAGTGCATTAAGTTCATTTCTTATGTTTTGTGCAATAGGATGGCTAGGGTAAAGTTGATTAATTCCATGAATTGCGCTAAGTGAATCTGTGATGATTAAAATATTATTTTCAGTCGTTGAAGAGGATTTCTTGATAGCTTCTAATATCGCTGTGGTTTCTCCGGTGTAAATGCTGCAATGCTGTGGAATTCTAATGGCATATTTGTAATTTTTATTTGTGAAGGCTGCAGCATGGCCACTTTCAGTTTTTGATGCATCTGTGTATATTATGTGGTGATTTGGATACTTCTCCATAATTTCTTTGAATGCGTTAATGATAAGGTTAGGATTTGTGGTATTTTTTGGGTACTGTGTTAAAGTTAAATCGGTGATAGGTAAGGGGGTAAGCCATGGAGGAAAGTCTAATTTTGTAGTTATGGATAATTTGAATTCATTGCAATTGAATCCTTTTTGATTGATTCTTTCCCTAAAGGGTTTGTCTTTATATTGTTTGTTTCTATAGAAATTCGATGTAGGTGCGTTAATAATCTCAGAATATAATGGGTGCTTTTTATTGGAAGATATTCTTGCTGCATAATTTAAACTAAGTAGATGTCGTCTTAGATGTAGAGGGGGTTCTCTTGATATTACTTGTAAGCTACTTACAGGACTGGTTCTGAAGGCACCGACGGCTAATCTTAGGGCTGTTTGTTTGAATTGTGTTAAGGTTTTTTAGAAACGTTTTATTTGCTGTATCGTAGCATATTGCACCATAGTCTAGTTTACTGCGAATAATTGATTTGTAGAGGTTAAGCAGAATACTAGAATCAGCTCCCCATATATTATTGGATAGAATTTTCAGCAAGTTTATTCTATTTTGACAAGTTAGTTGTAAAGTTGTAATGTGTGTTTTCCAGTTTAATTTGTAATCAAACGTTAGGCCCAAAAAATTCGATTCCTCTGAATGAGATATATTTTGACCGTTAAATATTAACGAAACAGGAATGGTATTCTTGCGTTTGCTGAAAACTGTGTAATGTGTCTTATTAGTTGAAAAGAGGAAGCCTGTTTTGGAAGACCATTCTTCGATTTTGTATAGAAGGTTCTGTAGTATTTTGGCCCCAGATGTAATATTTTTGCATTTAATATACACAACTAAATCATCAGCATATAAGTTTGCTTTTATAGGGGGCTTAATTGTATTTATTACATCGTTAAATGCAATTAAAAATAAAGTTGGGCTTAAAATAGAACCTTGTGGAACACCGTTGTCGAGTATTCTAGTGGTAGAGGTGTATCCATTTACTCTTACTTGTATTTCCCTTTTATTCAGAAAGTTTTTTATAAACGCAAGCATATGTCCTTGAATTCCACATTTATCAAGTTTATTTAATATGAGGTATCTCCATGTTGTGTCAAAAGCTTTATTCACATTAAAAAAGACTGCTATAACTTTCTGATCTAGTAAGAATGCATCATGAATGGCTGACTCAAGTGCCACTAAGTTGTCGTTAGCAGATCTTCCTCGTCGAAAACCACTTTGAACTGTGGTCAGGAGATTTTCATTTTCTAGATACCATGTAAGCCTGTAATTTATAATCTTCTCGAGAAGTTTACACATGCTACAGGTGAGGGAAATAGGACGGTAAGATGTGGGACAATCTTTTGGATTGTGTTGTTTATAAATTGTGATTATAATAGATTTGGTCCAACTATCAGGAAAGTAATGATTTAAAAAGATGTGATTAAAGATGTCTAAAAGTATCTTTTTGCATTTTTGGGGTAGATTTTTTAAAAATATCGATGGAATATCATCAGGACCTGGAGATGTGGTTTTAAGTTTAAAAGAGAAAAATCTAATTCTTGCAAAGTTATGGGTACATTTATGGGAGAGATCTGGTTGCGAATTTTGATGTCTACAAATTCTGTGGTAGTCTTATGTGTAGAAAAGATCGGATCTAGTACAGAATCGCTAGAGTTTTTTTGAAATACGTCTACCAGAATTTCAGGAATTTCGTTTCTACAAGAGATGATTTGGTTGTTATATGAAAGTGCATTGATTGAGTAAGGTAAACTTGATCCTTTTATTTTCTTTATTTTGTTCCAGATTATACTTGCTGGTGTGGATGTGTTAATGCTTCTAACATATTCAATCCAGGTCTCCTTCTTACTCTTTTTTATTAAGAATCGTGTACTAGCTCTTAATCTCTTCAATTTTATTAGGTTTTCCTCTGTTTTGTGTCTCTTAAAAACATTAAAGGCGTGCTTGCTAGCAGCCAAGGCCCGAGAGATTTTTTGATTCCACCAAGGTACCGGTTGCCTTTTACACGGTTTAGTTTTTCCTACAGATGTAGATGCACAATTTAAGATAATGTTGTTAAAGTCCGTGACGGTTTTGTGAATGTCATTTGATATCTCATAATTTTCCATCTCGTCTTCCAAGTCTTTTTGAAAAAGTTCCCAGTTTGCTGATTTTATTTTCCATCTTTAATATACATTCGGATTAAGAGGTTGGTTTGTCTCAATTGAAATAAGTAAGGGGAAGTGGTCACTGTCGTGCAGAGTTTTTGCTGTGTTCCATTGAAACATGTGTGCTAGTGATGGGCTACACAGAGTCAGGTCAATTGCAGAGAATGATCCGTTATATGAATTGAATCTTGTTGGCTTTCCAGTGTTTAATAAAATTAAATTTTATTTATTTATCAGACTGTGTAGAAAGTTGCCACATTTATCGATTTTTTGGCTACCCCACGCTGGGTGATGGCAGTTAAAATCGCCTAGAATTATTTTGGGATGGGGTAATTTTTTTATGACTTCTGTTAGTTCATTTATGTCGTCTTGGTTAGGATGCGGTAAGTATATATTACAAACATTGATGTTTTTACTGTAGGTAATTGACACAGCCACAACTTCCAGGTTTGTAATAAGTGGAATGATTTTTGCTTCAGTGTCATTTCGAATGAAAGTAGCTACTCCACCACTAGCATGCATTCCATTTCTGTTTTTCAGAAATGGCACATAATTTCTAAGTGTTACAGAATTGTTTTTAAAGTGAGATTCTTCCAGACAAATTACAATGGGGGAGAAATCGTTTATAAGAAGTTTTAATTGCTCAAGGTGGGTGTAGAATCCGTTTAGGTTCCATTGAATTAAAAATGTATCAGACATTATTTATCCTGACTAATTGTGTCGTTGTCAGATTCTTCTGTAGATGAATAATAATTTGAGGATAATTTTTTCTTAATAGTTGTAATTGTTCTTTTTAAAGAGGGATTTTGAATATTTGCGTGGATAAAAGTGAGAATGTCAATAATTTCGGATATTTCATTGGTGTATTCTTTTGCTATAAGTTCAGGGTTTTTAGAGTTAATGGAATTTTCTAAAAATAGGCATATTTCTGAATAACCTATAGGAAAGGGCGGATTTTTTTGTTCTATTTAGTTTTTAATAGGATCGAGGACAGCAAATGTATTTTCAGTCGACTTGGCCCTTTTTTTTTGGTTTAGATGTTTTGGGAACAGAGAAGACGTCTTGTGATGTGGGAATATCAGAAACATCTGGAGAATTTGATAATTGTCTTTTGGCCTTATCTTTATTTAAAGATGGGTTATCGTTGCTAGTTATAGATAGGGTAGGAGCTGGAGGGTTATAGGGAAGGTTGACTTCAGATGGAGTTTTATTGGTGATTTCAGTTAGCTCTATATTGGTTTGGTTATTTGAATTAGGATTTTCAGGTATTTCTGTTTCCATTTGTTCACTGGGCGAATCTGTTGTTTGAATGAAGTCAACTTCTCGGTGTCCTATTGTTCGACATTTAGAACAATTAAATTCGTCTATAGAAAGGTATATTCGATATGTTGTGGAATCAAAAGAAATGTTGAAAGAGTCTGTTATGGATAAGTTTTCTAATGGATTGATGTAGATTTGCCGCCTAAAACTTAGAACATGGTTATATTCTGTCTCAGACATACCCACTCAAAGAAATGTCATTTTTGATATGGCTATAATTCCCATTTTCTTGAGTTCTTCTTCTATAACTTCGTTTGGAATGGTTGGACAAACATTCGAGATGACTAATCTTAATGCTGGAGTTATTAATCTGCGGACTTCTACTTGCACGTTGCTGATTTTGACGTATTTGTGTGAATCAATGAGTTGGTCTACTATTCTTTTAGAGGATAAATAAATACAAATGCGGTTGTTTACAATTTTCGAGGCAAAAACTATGTTCTTTGGTAGGACAAGTGATCCAATGGCAACTATATAATCATGAATTTTAATTCCTTCTATGGCAGATAGTACAATAGCTTGGTCTTTTGCCGGATATTTGAATGAAGTTAGTATGTTTGAGTATGTAGACGGTGTGGTGTTTTTAAAAGGATTTTTCTCTTTTGGATTCATTTTTGGTTAATAATTTTTGTCTTTAAATTTATTTATCATAGTCAATTTTTTACCTGTGCCAATCCGGCTCTGTATTATCAGCAGAGTTTTGGATAAAACCCGTTCTGAAACCGGTTGAAACGGCCTTTGTGATAATTTTGTTGAACTAGAATATGTTGTAATTATGTATTATTGAGAATATTAATTTTACTCACTGCGATTGTAGACCAATCGATGAAAAGCACTGTAGATTTTTGTAGTAAACACTTTTAACTATTTTTGATCACTTTAATCTATTAGATTTAAACGATATTATCGGAGCTAACCTAAATGTGGTTTGCTAAACCAAGATCAGGGCCGTCTCCGGTGTTTAATTTTATTAGTAAAAGTTAATTGGTTTCCTTCGACATGGAAGATATCGGAATATTTTTTTATTAATTTTAATATTGAATTTCTTTCCTCAAAATTCATATGATCTGTTCGAACTTTAGAAATGTCAAATTTAAATGCTTCAACATGTATGGAATTAAAATTTGGATTTGAAATTTGTTCGTATTCAGTGAACTTTTCCACCATGATTGGGGAAGTTACATCCAATTTAAAATAAGATTCAGAATAATTCAAAATTGTGCAAATAGCCTTACTGTTTTCTACCGTCCTAATGCATTCCGGAATTTCTAATTTACCGATTTGTGTATATGGTATAATTTTATCGCCATTTTTTATATTTCCAACATTTAAACTGATAACTTGCTCGGTTCGTGACGGCACTACTATACAATTCGTGTTGCCACTATTCCCAGCTTTATAATAATTTAATTTTATCTTATTATGCGAAGTAATTAAAACGTTATTGGCCAAATCAATTTTTGGATTTAATTTTTTTAAATTATCAAGGCCTAATAAGCAGTGAAAATAGTCATGGAATTTATAAACGCAATAACTTAAATTTAATTTATTTTTAGTATTAAACATGTTTGATAAGGGAATTCCAGTACAGTAATTTTCCTGTTTTGCTTCAAGTGCTGTTGAAATTTGAAAGGGTTTACGAAAAATTGAATTTTTAAAATATTTTTTAGCGACTTCTGGGATTTCAAATGATTTGGTGCTCCCAGTGTCTATTAGTACTTTAAGATTATGCTCAGGAAATACAATGTACGGCAATTCACTTTCGTTATTTATCAGATTTAAAAGTTCAACTTGAGTAATTATGGATTTTCCGAGGCTTTGTTCTCTAAAAAATTATTCTCATTAGTTAATTCAACTTCCTCGGTATCTCCAATATTATGTAGCTCTTCAGCTTTGATATTTTGTCTTTGACTTGAAAATGTATTATTGAAGCGTCTTTGATTTCCAAAATTTGTTGGTCTAAACGTATTTTGACTAGTGGTACTCATTGGAGTTGGGGCTTGAAATCTTTGATTTGGATTTGATTTAAAGACATTACTACTTCTGTTATTTATAAAAATATTAGTTCCTCTGTTATTATTTGAAAACGAGGTTGATGCTGATGGTTGTCTTGTTTGTTGAAATTGTGTAGAGTTTGTTATAGGTGGGGCTTTGTACAGGTTCGTTGAATGTAAAGAATCTGTTCCTTTGAGAAAATTTTTGTTAAAAGTTAAGATTTGGTCTTGGATTACGATTATTTTGAAAATTTGCCTTTGTTTGCCTAGATTGTGAAGAATTATTTTCATTTAAATAAATTTGAAAATCGTTAGTTAAAATACTTGATGCAGAATTTAAATCCTTAGGGTTTTTAGTTCGCATAAATTAATAATTCTTGGTCATTAGAACGTGTAGTAATTAAAGATATTTGTAAATTCAATGGACTTTATTGAAGAATTCAAAGGGGGTTTCATTATTTTGCTTTAATTCTGACATTTCTATAAGTACTAAGAGTATAAATATCTCTTTTATCAGCGTATGTAGTTAGCAAGGTATATTTAAGATCTTGCCAGGTCCTAACTATACATGCTGAAATGTTAATAGCAGCTTCACCTTTTAGTTTTGCAAATATGCTAGACATTAGGTATTTATTCTGAAAACCATCTGCATCAACTGTATTATAAAATTAATTAATCAATTTTTTACAGGTTTCCACGAATCTAGGAAGTAATGTATTTTCTCCGTGGTAATCTAGAATCATGTCAAGATATTCCTTTTTTAATTGTGGGATTGCCATTTTTCTTTTATTTTTTGAGTAAAAATTTAAATTAAAAGAACGATTATTTATTAAGGGTGAATTAGAACAAAAATTATTTTTAATAGGGAGTTTTGAGTCAGAATCTGAGTCTGATGAATCAGAATTTATTAGAATTTTAGGCTCTCTATACAACATAAGCACTTAACAGGGAAGAATTGTCCACTCTGTGTAAGGTGGTTCACTCAGAAGGTTTGACTAGGCAGGTATCTTCGATATTTACTCAAAAAGTTCACTTAACACGATTCCTGTTATAAAGGGCTACTCAATCCACCTACAGGAATATAACACTTCCGAATTAAGGTCAATAAATCGTTGAAACGAACCGAATTGATATTCGCTAAACTTGATTGATCTAGCTACTGACTGCGTCACTCAAATTTGGGAATGCCAAAAGTCCTTTAAAAAAAAAAGAATTTATTAGAGCTAAAACGACTAATTACAATAAAATCAGATTCTAAACTGAATAAAATTAAATAGGTAAAGAAATAATAAATAAGACTCACAATTTATTTAATTTAACTATCAGACGACCGGTTTCGCTTTCTACAATATGCAAAGCATCTTCAGGTCTCGATACAAAGTTAAATAAATGATGTAAATGACTTTGTATCGAGACCTGAAGATGCTTTGCATATTGTAGAAAGCGAAACCGGTCGTCTGATAGTTAAATTAAATTGATTGTGAGTAAGTCTTATTTATTATTTCTTTACCTATTTGAAATGGACTCACACAAGCAACACATTCATGATTTGAATAAAATTAATTATACAATTCACAATATTATGAAAACATAGCGTTAGCACTCTAGAGTTCAATGCTTTGACCATGTCAGCATTTCCAAGTCCATGGCCTGAATAAACCCATAGGCGTCGCTTTATAACTTAAATAATACTACAACATTAAATTAATTTAAAATTACTACAATAACTGGACTGGTCGAAATTGCAGCTAAGAGTGGTTCCGGCAACTGAAAATGGTAATTTATAGGTTTGGTATGAAGTGCTGAATCGCTGTTCTCATGAATATTGGCCAACGGTTCGTACAAAGTTTTACTGCGTGCTTAGCGGTTTCTATGGGAATAGGATGATAAAATCTGAAGTCGGCGAACTTAAGCTAGTTCAAGGTTAATATTTTCTCATATAACAGCTCCCCTTATTAGTGAAAAATCAATGCGATTGCTTTAACCTTTACAGAGTAATTGGTGTTTCTGCTTCGCTTTCTTGTTGGACATTGGGTCTTCTTCTGAAGGAGGTTAAGTTTTGAAGTTTATGTCTAATGGGATTTCTGCGTGGTAATGAAGTTGGAGGCTGATCCTGGTATAAGGAGATTGCAATTTTTGGGAATATTTTGGTTCGGTATTTGCAGAAAAAGTATAAAATAACTAGGATAATAATCAGGGATAAGGTTGATATAGTGAGTAAGGGTAGATGTTCCTCAATGAATGATTGGCTCATAATATGGTCCAGTTCTTCTTAATATTGGTTCAATTTGTGTTGTGCAATATTTAAGTCATCTACGTTGATCTTACTGAGTTTTAGTGGTTTCAATTTTGATAGGTGACTCTTTGTCTCAAAATGGTCATAGTATCTGTAGGGTACGTTAACTGGGTGACTTCTATACGTGATATTTGTATATTTCTCAATTTGGTCTCTAGCATGAATTCTGGTACGTACTGCCGATGAATGCAATACATTGGGGAATTAATCTTAAGATTGAATTTGTTTTGATTATTTGTGTAGTGACGTCTTTTCTTGCACATTTGATTGTTACTGATAAATGGATCGGAAATGGTTAGTAACCATAAATTTCGGTCAATTTCTTCTACATTGTAACCTTGTGCCAAGAGCATGGACATCTGGCAAGTTTTTGGTAAGTTGCTGAGAGGTTTCAAAAGCTGGGCTTCTCATAGCATCTGTCTCTATGGGATACGGAAGAATGTCTGTACACATTCTTTGGTTTTGACTGATTTTGTTTTTTGACCATGAACGGTGTTCATGGGTAAGAAATATGAAATTGAATCATCATCTCGCGCTATGTATTTATGAAAGTTGAAAGTATATGATGAAAACCAGTTTGATTATCTAATATTGGTATTGAATACAATTGATACAAGGTGAATATTTCGGGATCAACTAACGGAATTTCGAAAACGAAAACAATTTTTGAATCAAGCTGATAAGCTTGTAGTTTTATTATGTCAATATACTGACCTATATTTGACATATAAGTGGGTAGAGGCAATACGTTATTTTGTAATGACTGTGGGATTTCTTTTAATGCGTCCATTAAGTCTATGGGCGAAATAATAGAACTATGTAGAATTTGCAAGCGAGAGAATGTGATAGAATTTAGTATATCATTTAAATAATTTTCTAAAAATACGTAGCTTTCCATTAAGGACTCACATAAATCTAGTATTTGTAATTGTGCTTGGTAAAAGGAGATGTCATTATTAATGTCCAGAAGTGTAGTCTCGATAGTTCATAAGAGTTTGTTAAAAGTTTCTTCGTCTATTTGCAATTTTTGAATTGTAGTATTGAAAGTTCTTATAAATGAAGTGGTAACAGATATTTAATTTTTTAGATTTTCAATTTGAACTCCATCGTAATTTATCTTATTTATACATTTATTAAAGTATTCGCCGTCAGAGGCGTCTAAATTTCCAGTAAAAGATTTCCAGATTGTTCCAATACCATTTACTAAACAGCGTTTTAAGCGTTTATTATAAGATACTGTGTCAAAGGGTATTTCCTTATATTTTAAGTTAACGGAGTTTGAGATTTGTTTTAGCAGACTAACATGTGTCTGTACTTCGGTTGAAAGGCAAGTTTTCTCGCTGTATCCACGTTCATAAATTTTTCTAATGTTTTCCAAAATTCTGTCATTGTTGGATATTGTAGTTTTAATAGGGAATAATTCTTTTTAAACAAGTAAAGTGAATTTGTCGTATAGATATTCGTATAGTTTCTTTTTCATGAAAAAATATTCCAATTGTTTTATTAATTGGAGTGAGGAGAATTTGGGATTGGACGATAGAAAGGAGTCCACAGAATCTGTAAAGGAAAATTATTCAAAATAAGGTTTCAGTCCGTCAAAATTTACTTTAGAGGTTTGGATAGTTTTGGGGTTAAGGATAATTCCGGAATTAGTAAAAACTTTTTGAATTTCGAAAGGTCCATTAAAAAGATTACCCGATTTTGATTTAATTTGGGATTCTTTTACGTAAACTTTGTCACCAATTTTAAAGCCAGGTCTTCGTTCTGAAATATTCTCGTCAAACCTTACTTTCGCCTTTTTTTCTGTCTTTCTGTGTTTGCTCTCTCTACTTTGTAAAAATATTCCATGCGATTATTCAGGTCTCGAATATATTTACTCATTAGTGTTTTTTGATTGTATAGAATTTCTGGTGGTCGTCCTGCAGTGTGCCCAAATATAAGTTCATATGGTGTGAAACCGTGGGTCTTATTTTTTGTGTTGTTATAGCATATTATTGTATGAGGAAGTATAGTAAAGGGATGATCGTTTGGGTTTTAGGCTTAATTTGCTCTAATTATTTCTGAGAGTGTGGCATGAAATTTTTCTACCGACCTATTAGATTGTGGATGGTTAACACTAAAAAATGTTAGTTTGATGTCGTATAATTCGCATAGATCTTTGATTATAGCATTCTCAAATTCTCGACTGCAATCACAATGAATTCTTAGTGGTGTTCCATAGTGTTGAAAGAAGAGTAGGAGTGTCTTGACTACTGTTACTGCCTTTTTGCTTTCAAAGCTTGCAAAGGATAGGCTTGTGTGAATTCCGTTAATTCGTCACGAATAGTTAAAGCGTACTTCCTAGTAGGGTATTCGAATATATCCATATTTATTCTTTCGAATGGTGTTTTTGGAGTTTCTGTTATGACTAACGGTCCACTTAAGTTTTTCCTCTAAATCTTAACTTTTTGGCAAATTTCACATGCTTTTACAAATTTCTCTACATCTTTTGGTAAATTCTTCCAATTGTATTTCTGCTTTATTCTTCTGACAGTTTCGTTTATTCCTCGATGTAAATTGTTTTTACCACAATGGTAATGATCTTAAATTTGAGGGATTTCGTCTTCGCTGGCTGTTTTAATTATATTTTGACAGATTCTTAATTTCAATTCTTTGTCAGCAAAAATATAAGAAAATATCTCTAGGATAGGTAGTTTGAGATTATTTTCGACACAATATATTTTTGATTCATCGAATTAATCTTTATTTGCAAAAAGTACAAGAAACAAGTCTAATATTACTATTACTCGTTCGGGATCAAACGGTAATGGTATAATAAAATATTCTCGATCTTTTACAGTTTTGCTGTGTAGAATATTAATTCTTCGGTTACTATATTCCATGTTTTCTTCGAATATGTCATTTATTATTTTCTCGTGGAATTCTTCAAGTTTATTTTGCCAAAAAAGTGTAACAATATTTTTGTTCGATTTGTCTAATAAGTCCGTATTCGATGTTTCAATTTTTGAATAATCGATTATTGATATAGTTCTATATACAGTTCGATAAACTTGTCAAGTTCTTCGGACATTTTTTCTATATTTTCTTCATCGTCGTCTTCGTTTTCTTGAGTTTCCGTGTCATCTTCATTCGATGCATGTAATGAGATTTTTGATTGAAGGTTTGCACAATCCTTGAAATGGTTAATCTTTATCCTTGAGAGGGCATCTGCATTTCTGTTTCGTTTCATTTCGTTTCATTTTTCTTGCGCGATGTTCTATTTTATAATTGTATTCCTTGAGTTTTAGGCACCAACGCGCTAAACGGCTTCCGGGATCTTTTATCGAGAAAAGTCATGTAAGGGGTGGATGATCGGTAATAAGGGTGACTTTTCGGCCAAAAAGATATGGTCTAAAATGTTTGATTGACCATACGATAGCTAATAGTTATCTCTCTATATTCGAATATTTTGTTTCGGCACCGCATAATGTTCTGGAGGCATAAGCTATGGGTAAATATTTTCCAATAGGGCCTTGCAATAGAACGGCTCCAATCTCGAATGCACTAGCGTCAGTTGTTAGTAAAAATGGTTCCTCAAAATTGGGATATATAAGTATTGGATCTGAAGTTAAAATAAAAAAAAGAGGTTAATCTTTGTAAATGGGTATATTTATTTAAAAAACCCTTAAAAGGGCCACATCAATAAAACAAACGTTTTCGGACCACACAGTCCATCATCAGGTTATTAAAATCGAAAATGCTAGGTCATAATGCCTGAGCCACCAAAATATTAGGGTAAAAACCCTTTAAATTACATTTAGTTATGAAATATTGTACATTGTGTTATAAAATAACTGTGATGTTCAGTATTAAATTAAATTTGACTATAGGTAACACATGGCTCAATTGGGTTCCAGAGCCGGGTGAGAGGGAACCTCTGCACTCGGAGAACAACGTGGAACTCTCAAATGGAACTCT
This sequence comes from Diabrotica balteata, assembly GCA_918026665.1. NCBI lineage: Eukaryota > Metazoa > Arthropoda > Insecta > Coleoptera > Chrysomelidae > Diabrotica > Diabrotica balteata. The sequence continues at coordinate 74,531,621 of OU898279.1, forward strand.
CAACGTGGAATAGTCAAATTTAATTTAATACTGAATATCACAGTTATTTTATAAAACAATGTACAACATTTCATAACTAAATGTAATTTAAAGGGTTTTTACCCTAATATTTTGGTGGCTCAGGCATTATGACCTAGCATTTTCGATTTTAATAACCTGATGATGGACTGTGTGGTCCGAAAACGTTTGTTTTATTGATGTGGCCCTTTTAAGGGTTTTTTTAAATAAATATACCCATTTATAAAGATTAACCTCTTTTTGTTATACGTGGTATACAGCCAGCTACAGGAATTTTTCCTTGTGGATTTTGAAGTTAAAATATTTTTGAGTTCGTTAAAGGCTTCTTTGCAATCAGAATTAAAAATAAAAGGTACGTATTTCTGAAGTAGTTTCGTAAGTGGTTTAGAAATTTTGGCAAAATTTGACATAAATATTCTGTAGTAAAAATTTATATTACATTAACGATGCTACTAACACTTTTAAAATTTTAATCGACACAGGTGCTGGAATCACTTTTTTCAAAGAAAACAGCACACAATTATCATAATCGATTTCCTGAAAACATTACTATTCAAGGTATAACCGATCAAAAATTGTTAATAACAGAATCTGTCCTGATGTCCTTCACTGACAATAATCCTCACAAAGTCTTTATTTTCAATTTAGACATTGATTTCGATGGCATAATAGTTGCAAATCCCAACAGTTGCATACAAATTTTAAAACTATCATCCTTCACAAAGTAGGGCACTAGACAAACACACCTCCTAAAGACAAAACACCGACACGCCCTACAGAAACAAGACAAAACGAACCTAAAATAAAAATTAAAACAGATTCTAAACAGGAATCAAATTTAAAATACCAAACCCTATGAATGAAAAATACACTATCATAAGATTACCTCTAAGATTACCTCTTGCATTAGTCTATGTAGACGAAAATGGAGAATTTCTAACTTCCGTCCTAAATTCTAATGCAATGCCGAAGACAATCGAATTTTCAGACATTTCAATCGCACCTTCCAAAAATTCCGAGACAATCCTATCCTACAACGGAAATGATTTTGAAGAAACCGTACTAGATAGAACACGAATAATTAAAGAACAACTAAGAATTGATCATCTAAATTGCGAAGAACAAGAACTAATTCTAGATATATGTACTGAATATGCAGATATATTTTATGTCGAAGGCGACAAACTGACCTTCACAAACGAAATCAAGCACAAAATCGAAACAAACAACGCTAAACCTATCTTCACTAAATCCTATAGATATCCTCAAATACATAAGGAAGAGGTAGAGATGCAAATTATTAAAATGTTAGAAGAAGGAATAATCCAGAAAAGCGTCTCGCGCTGGTCGAGTTCAGTCTGGGTCGTACCGAAGAAATTAGATCTGTCAGAAAAACAAAAATGGCTAGTTGTTATTGATTATCGAGAACTTAACGAACTCACAGTACAAGACCGTTATCCTCTACCACAAATATCAGAACTATTGGACCAACTAGGAAGATGCCAATACTTCACAACACTAGATTTAGCGTCTGGATTTCACCAGATCGAAATCGAGCCACAAGACATCCAGAAAACGGCCTTTTTCGTCGAAAATGCACATTAGGAATTTGCGCGCATGCAATTCAGACTAATGAATGCTCCATCTACTTTCCAAAGAGTAATGGACAACATCCTCTTAGGAATACAAAACGAAAGATGCTTAGTGTATATGGATGACATAATTATCTACTCATCCACTATTCATGATCACATGTTACGACTAACAGAAGTTTTTAAAAGGTTAGGAAAGCAAATTTAAAAATACAGGCAGACAACAGTGCGAATTTTTAAGAAAATAAGTAGTATATTTGGGCCACCTTGTAACAGAAAATGGTGTAAAAACAAATCCAGTTAAAATATCTTGCATCAAAAACTTCGCGGAACCAAAGAACACTAAAGAAATAAAATCATTGATGGATTCAACCGTTACTTGATGGAAATTCATTTTATGTAACAATAAAATAACGAAAAACTTTGTTTTCAAACTTCCACAAAATTTATTTTAAATCTTATCACTACAGCTGTTTCGGCTGATTGCCTTTCTCAAGTGATCTATTTTTGGCTTGGATTTACAAATTTATAGTCTCTAATGAAATAGGTTGAGGAGGGGAGAACTTTGTCTCAAGTTTGTCATTCAGAATTATATCTGAGTTGTTACGCACTGCACCTTCTAGATCATAATCATTCTTTTAATGTCAAATTTACAATTCTTCACATTCAAAATAAAGGCCTTAAGCTATCTTTGTTAGAATCTATGGAAATCAACAAATTAAAATACACAGATATAATTCTGAATGACCAACTTGAGACAAACAGTTCTCCCCTTCTCAACCTATTTCATTAGAGACTATAAATTTGTAAACCCAAGCCAAAAATAGATCACATGAGAAAGGCAATCAGCCGAAACAGCTGTAGTGATAAGATTTAAAATAAGTTTTGTGGAAGTTTGAAAACAAAGTTTTCAGTGTTTTATTGTTAAATAAAATTATTCTTAGGCTTAGAAGAAGAAGAAGAAGAAGAAGAAGGTGCGATTGAAATGTCTGAAAATTCGATTGTCTTCGGCATTGCATTAGAATTTAGGACGGAAGTTAGAAATTCTCCATTTTCGTCTACATAGACTAATGCAAGAGGTAATCTTAGAGGTAATCTTATGATAGTGTATTTTTCATTCATAGGGTTTGGTATTTTAAATTTGATTCCTGTTTAGAATCTGTTTTAATTTTTATTTTAGGTTCGTTTTGTCTTGTTTCTGTAGGGCGTGTCGGTGTTTTGTCTTTAGGTGGTGTGTTTGTCTAGTGCCCTACTTTGTGAAGGATGATAGTTTTAAAATTTGTATGCAACTGTTGGGATTTGCAACTATTATGCCATCGAAATCAATGTCTAAATTGAAAATAAAGACTTTGTGAGGATTATTGTCAGTGAAGGACATCAGGACAGATTCTGTTATTAACAATTTTTGATCGGTTATACCTTGAATAGTAACGTTTTCAGGAAATCGATTATGATAATTGTGTGCTGTTTTCTTTGAAAAAAGTGATTCCAGCACCTGTGTCGATTAAAATTTTAAAAGTGTTAGTAGCATCGTTAATGTAATATAAATTTTTGGAACTCATTGTATGAAATGGGGGTTACATGAAGTCTGTTCGGGAAAATTGAGATCCGGATGAAAGTTGTCCAAGTTGAGTGCTTGAATTTTTTCTTGGATATTCGTAATATCCGTTGAGTGGTTCGTATGATTGGGAGGATGATTTTGACTTTGAAGTGAAAGAAAATTCTGATAATTTTGTGTGTTATTGGTTTTATAAAAGTTATTAGTTTGTGGATTATTTTCTGTATAATAATCTGTGTCATAGTTTTCATAGTTATTGGTATTATAATAATTATCTGTGTAGTAATTATCTGTATAATAGTTAGTCGTTATTTCATCAGGGTATTCGTTTAAAACATGTGCCCGTTGGAAGTTTGGGTTTCTTTGAGTAACAGATGGATGATTTTGATTTTGATTTTGAGATGAAAAGAAAGGTCTCTGTTGGTTGAAATTTGGAGTGTTGGAAGAATATTAATTCCTATTAGGGTTCTGATTGTTTTGATAGTTGCTAGGTCCAATATTATATTAATTTTGGTAACCGTGTGGCCTAGAAAAAGTTTGTTTTGGCTGTACGAAACGTGAAGAGCGAATTACGGTGCAGTAACCCCGGAGGTCAGCAAACCCAGTCAACAGTTTTGTTAGCATTTAATTTTTATATAAAAGAAATAGTATTGTAATTAAATTCAGTTATTTCCAATCAATAAAGTAGTGCATTACAATTTTAAAAATTAATAAAGGGTGTTTTTAAAAAAGTACCTTCGTGAGTTTAAACCTTTAAGCGGCACAGTGCAGTAAGATAGTGGGACAGTCTACAAAAGATCCTCGTCGTTCTTAAACGTTTACCCGCTACGAACCAACCAACTTAATTGCTTCACAAGCTTCATCTCTTAGAATTAGTAATTCTCTTTCAACTATTAGTGAATCGATTATTGAACCTGGTGCTGCTTCTATTTCGCAAAATAACTCAACTTCTCAATTTGATTTAAAAATCAACGTTAGTTCTTTAAATAATACTTTAAATAGATTAGATATACCATTTATAATTATTACTCCCGCTAGTCAATATAATCCTATGGCTATGACCCCGCTCCCGCTCTAGTTTTCGACGTCAATAAAGATCTTTCCATCGTGCTTGATTACTATGGTAACCCTAATGAACTTCACAACTTCATTGAAGTTACAACAATGCTTATTATTCATTTCTGGGATCACAATAATCCGGATAACTTCCAAAATCACATGATATCTCGAGGTGTAATGAATAAAATTAAAGGAACAGCTCGAGAAATCATTTCCGTATATCTGTATTCCGTATTTCCGGATGTTAAGATTGTAACCTTGGAAACCTTTTTTGGATGGTGCTAGAAAGGTCTCCAATGGAGACACTGTGGACGGCAGCCAGATGGTTGGTAGAGAGCGAGTCGTGGGTTCGAAACTAGCTTTTGGAACCGGGAATGGATCTAACGGAAGAAATAAGTAAAGATAGAACAAGATAAGAAATATTAGAAAAGATACAGAAATAAACAAAAAGATAGATGGGTAAAATTACCAAAGATACGATATAAACAGAGCGCCACTCAATTTTTTGGGGTTAAGGAGAAAATTAAGAAACCTTAGAAAAGAAAAGAGATGAGGAAAGATATTTAGGTTCAAAGAGCAAACCCACGAAAAGATATTAACAGTTAATTATTAAATAAATTTGGTCAATACATTATATAAACAAATAATAAATATATTACTTACCTATGAAACTTAATCAGCCTGATCTTTCTACTGGTCAAAGGCATAATAATAATTAACGGTAAAAAGCAAATACTTAGAGTTACTATTTTATCAGGGAACTTGTTAGGAGCTGACAAATAAAATACATACATAAAACGATAACATTATATTGAACAACAAAATTATGACGCTGCTGAATGCAACACAAGTAATAAAAGTACACCAACAACTATAAAATGGTGGTATACATATAAAAATAAGCAGTAATATAATTATAAAATACTTTTACAAAGATATATAATACAATCATGTATAAATAAAGTTTTATGGGCGCACCTCGAGATATTACAGTAAACAAAATGAACAAAAATTATAACAAACAAAAAAAGATAACAAAAATTAACCAAATCTAAATTTACAAAAATACGAAAAGGTTACAGAAATGAAAACATAAAAATTTAACCAAACCGCACTTGGTTAAGTGGATTAACTATCTTGCACTCTTATTTAACTGAGCTTAAATGTTCATAATTATTACTTATTGAAATTTCTTGAATCTATTGAAATGTTCTTTAAATTGAATGCAAAAATCAGCAATCGACAGGTGAAGACATGGATAAACTTTAGATAGGTACGTCCAGATAATGGCAGATGATATTTACTTGTATCAAACACTGAATTTAATTAATCTTAAAGGTACTTTAGAACTATATATAATTTAATATCGTATAAGATCAATGAGACTCAAAAAGGCCCTAACTACATTCTTAGCAGGATTACGAGAATCAATGAGATCAACCATAAAATCAATGAGGACTACAAATCTTGCTTTCGCTCTTCAATTTATCCAAGAAGAAAACAATATTAGATATTTGCAGAAAACAACCAATTTTTCATTGCCAAATAAGAATTCTACCCACATACAACCCCAGAGATAGCCGCAGTTCACAACACCACCACAATGGCAACAACCCATGCCTAGACCACAGTTACATCAACCATTTTTCGGAAGTAATTCAGCATCGTTCCGACCAACATTTACCTTAAGATGGCCAATACCACCATCCTCTCGATTCCAACCACCAAGGCAACAATTAATGGCAAACACACAACCTCCAAGACCTAACCTATGGGCAAGCAGACCACCACAATAGTACAAACCAACACCGATGTCTATAAGTAAACGCCAAACGGAACATAACAGAGGTTTAAACTTTAGAAACTTTAGGTCGCAGCAACAGCAACCACACACCCCAAAGTTCACTGTAGAGGAGCTGTTTAATATTGAACAACAAGACGAAAACGATACCGATGCCTACTATGGAGAACAGACATACTACTATCCAAATCAGGACGCATATTCAGATGACTACCACGTACAAGATTAACAAAATGCCCAATACGAAGAAGAAGATGTAAATTTTCCAAAACTCCAAGAGGAAAACGAAGAAACGTAATCGAACTCAATTCTTATTCAGATATAAAATAACTTCCATATACCGAAATTAAAAATCCTCCCCTTAAACTTCTTCTTGATACAGGGGCAATCAAATCATTTCTTAACCCCGAAATTGCATCCAAATTTTATAAAAATTTTATTAAATATGAACCGTTTGTAGTCAGTTCAATATTTCAAAACCATTCACAGGAATATTGTGCTGAAATTCCAATCTTCCCAGAATTTAACTCTAATATTAATTTAAGATTCTACCTTTTTAAATTCCATAAAACATTTAATGGTCTTATCGGCCTCGATAACTTAAAACTTCTACAAGCACATCTTAATTTCCCACCATCCACACTAATGCAGCACACTCAGTTTTCCCTATCTTTTATTATGAAACCACCTCACCTCATGTTTAAAGAAAGATGCCAAAATAGAACACACAGAATAGTTCCTAAACTTTATCAAAATCTGCAAAAACCTGTTAACCAACGAACCACTTCTACAATATCCAGATTTTACGAAGCCTTTCAATCTCACCACAAATGCAAGCAACCTTGTTATAGGTGCTATCCTGTCACAGGGTCCTGTAGGACAAGACAAACCCATTGCATATGCATCAAGAATACTGAACGAGACCGAGCTTAAATATTCTACCATCGAAAAGGAAATGCTTGCAATCGTATGGGCTACTAAATATTTTCGACCTTATTTATTTGGAAGGGAGTTTAAAATTCTCTCCGATCACCGACCACTTCAATGGCTATTCTTTTTAAGAGATCCGAACTCGAAACTTGTTAGATGGAGACTAAAACTCGAAGAATTCGATTATAAAGTCATATACAAAAAAGGAAAATCCAATACAAACGCTGATGCATTATCCCGTGTCGAAATCCACACTAAAGAAGTAAGTTCCATTGACGAACACGTAGAAGAAATAATCAGTCTATTATCAAGAAAAGAAGATGACAACATATCTACGATCAACGATACAAACTCAGTATGCGATCCAGATGAAGAAGATCCTATAGTTAGACGAAATTATCAAAGAAAAACAAACATTCGGCCTAACTGCAGAAGAAATGAAAGTAATAGACGAACTTCTACAAGAAGAAAACCAAAAGATTGACAGTCAGCCAATAAAATCGCTATACCAACAAGACAACAACACAGATGGGACCCAATATTCTACAGAGGAAAACCCAATACTCGGAATTCCAATCAGCGAAAGACCATTGAACTGTTACAACAACCAAATCATATTCAAATTGGTAAATTACAATCCTGCAAAACCTATAACAGAACAGTGCTTCCCAACAAAGAAAAGAATGTACATCCAACTAGATAAAAACGACCTGAAAAACGATATTTTTAATTTCTTCAAGAACTACGTCGATACAAAAAAGAAATATGAGACCCTATTCGAAACTGATGAACTCTACCAGTCTGTCTGCAACATACTTCGAGAAACATTCAAGAACTCTGCATTTGATTTTGTAAAATGTAACAATTTTCTAGAAGATATAAGCAGTCCAGAAAGACAGAAAACCATCGTACAAGACTATCAACTTCTTCTTCTTAACATGCTATACACCAAAGTGCGTAGGCGACTATCTCATTACTATAATTCTGTTCTTGGCGGCGTGACACAGCTCACCTGTATTGTGTATTCCTGTCCATTATTTAATATTCCTTAACCAGGATAATTGTTTGCGGCCGGCTCCTCTCCTACCTTCGATCTTCCCTTGTAGGATTAACTGTGGTATTTCGTATTTTGCTCCTCTCAATATGTGCCCAAGGTAACCAATCTTGCGTTTTTTAATTAATTCAAAGAGTTCTCTTTCCTCGCCGACTCTATTAAGGACGTCATTGTTTCGAACTCTATATACCCAAGGTATGCGCATCATTCTTCTCAATGACCACATTTCTATCTATTTCTAGACTATCAACAAGGAAAGACTAATCATAGAGGAATTAATGAAACAGAAATTCAAATCAGAAAACACTATTACTGACCAACGTTGAAAAAGGATATAGAAGATTATATTAATCTCTGCGATACTTGTCAAACAAACAAATACGAAAGAAATCCAGAAAAACCGAAGTTTATGTTAAATCCAACACCAACGAAACCACTGGAAATTGTTCACATAGACACATTTTAAGCAGCAGGACAAAAATTCCTTACCATCATCGACGCATTTTCAAAATATGGTCAAGCGTACACAATAGAAGGATCAAACGCCATTTACATTTTTAACGCATTCCTGCTATTCATCACCCACCATGGACTACCACATATTATGATAATTTCTGATAGTGGAACTGAATTTAAAAATTAGCTTGTTCAAGAATTCGTGGACACTTACAAGATCTTAATCCACTACTCAACACCTGTTAACCCGCAATCCAATGGAATGATCGAACGCTTTCACTCCACAGTCATCGAGCATCTTAGAATATTAAAAGAAAAAAAGAAAATACTTAACATAAAAGACCAGATGCTATACGCCATTATGGCATACAACAACTCTATTCCCTCAGGTACCAAACAGAAGCCCATCAACGCCCTTAATGGTCACATAGATGCTTAAGATCTATTCGATATTGACATTAATAGAACACTGATAAATAATTACACACAGGAGCACAGATTGAAAACAAAAGAGATTTATAAAGAAATAAATAAGAAATTTCAAGAGAGCAAACAGAAAAACATTGAAAAGATAAACGAAAAACGACACTCTCCGATAACATATGAACCCAGCACGAAAATATACACTCGAAAAAGAGTAAAACGAAACAAACTGCTTCCCAGATTGTCACCTAAAATAGTCCAAAACAACAATTCTGTTACTGTTCATACCCAAGATACTACGGTGCATAAGAAAAATATTAGACATCAACCACCAATAAAAACTAACCGCAAAAATACTTTACAGATGTATCTCAGTAACAGCCCAAGAAGTGAAAATCCAGGAACTTCAAGACAATCCAGGGATCCTCCAAGTGAAGCTTAGAGAAGCCAGAATCCAAACCAGCACCCATGATTTCATCCACTATTTCCAATTGGAACAAATAGCACAGGAAATCGAAACATTGGCATATCAATATCAAACTACAACTTTAGCTATAGAAAATGGACTAAGTCAGCCGTACTTCCACAGTCTACAGAACTTCGACAAAACATTGCAGTATCTTCTTAAAACAGTCCAAGAGAAACTCAACTCAGTTTATCCAGCAACCAGAAATAAAAGAGGTCTTATAAATGGATTAGGAAATATTATAAAATCCATCTCAGGAAACTTAGATCAAGAAGACGCAAAAAGATACGATGCAGCGATTCAGTCACTTGAACTCAATCAACAGAATATTATTAACAACATTAATAACCAATTAAGTCTTAATAAGACAATAATGAACAACTATAACGAGACAGTGACGCTACTAACCCACAATCAAGTGATAATAGCCGCAGAAACCAACAAAATCCGAACAGATTTAATCGAATTCGTCTTTGATTTTAACCATTACATGCAAGTTCGAAACGTTTTAGACCAGATGAATTTAGCCTTACAAACCATTATACAAATATAAGATGACCTACAGACAGCAATCACATTCGCAAAAATCAAAACTCTTTATAATGGACTTATAAAACCAGACGAAATAAGATGGACCATCCAGAAAATGCTAGAATATCATCCAGCTTCTCAGCTGTATTCACTTCCAACCATAAATAACACAATAATTATTACACCTGGACCATATTTAACTTCTAACTCAGAACTTTTTCAATACATGGACCTACCATGCAGAAAGAATGAACCAAAGAAATTCATTTGTCCAGGAAAGTTCCCGCAAGAAAATACAGAAACCGACGACTGCATCAATCAAATCCTAAAATTATCCAATGATGCCGCCCAATGTCAAAACGTGCCGATCACAATTAGCACAACAATTATCCAAAAAGTATCGAAAGCTCACTATATTGCTGTTTTCTCAAAAGCTACTAAAATCTCCACCCACTGTTCTACTTCTAAAATTGAAGTAGTCAGAGGAACATTTCTAATAGAACTACCCCCCAGGATGTGAGTTCAGAACCAACAACGAAGTTTACATCAACTCCAAAGCAACAATAAAAGAAGAACCGTTAACCCTGCCAAAAATAAAAATTAATCTTCATGGGGAAAATCCAACAGTAAAGCCTCTAAAATTAGATAGAATCTAGTTAGATGAACTACATAAACTCTCAACGGAAGAAGAAAGACTCCAACCTGTGTCTTTAAAAACAATGGATCATTACCATCTAGGACACTACCAATATATATCCTGGCAACAGGGATAAAGGACAAAAATGTATCAATTTTAAATATCAAATAATATATCAATAAAAATATATCAAATATATCAAATAAAAATATATCAAGAGAAAATTAAACCAAAAATATAACAAGTAAAACAAATATGTCAATAAAATATCAGTATAAAATAGTATGAAATAAATATGCTAGTATCAATAATTTCAAATATTAGATAATCAACTTGTATTAGTTTTTTTATGTATCTTGATTAATTGACTTGCAGTATAGTAAAGTTCGTAAATTATTATAACAAAATTATTAACGAGATAATACAAAATCCACTTACATAAATAAGAACATCGGGACGCCTTATTCTTTCTGCTCAGCTACCAGGGGCGTCACTAGGTGTCCTTCCGTAGATCACAGGAGTGAGGACTTCCGTAGATTCTTTGTTCCGTTAAGGGATGAGAATCCGCCGGTGCCAGTGAGTATACACGTGTTCTAGCAACGTTAACCGGATCCTACTGACTTTGTGCCAATTTGTTAGATCACTAATCACGTCATCATCATTAATGGTGCTACAGCCCTATGAAAGAGCCTCGACCTTCCCAAGTCTATTACGCCAGGCAGTCCTATCCATTGCCAACCGTTGCCAGTTTGCTGCGCCTATCTTTCTACCATCCTCATCTACACCATCCTTCCATCTGAGTTTTGGCCTACCCCTTTTTCTGCTTCCCACGGGTTGTGACATAAGGATTTTTCTAGGAGGGTAGTTCTGCTGTGATCTTGCTAGATGTCCTGCCCATCTTAATCTTCCTATTCTTATAAGAGATACTATGTCTTTACCACCAAATATTTGTTTATATCTGTGGTATACCTCGTAGTTGTATCTCCTCCTCCAAACACCATTTTCACAGATGCCACCAAATATTCCTCTCAGGATCCTTCGTTCAAATATAAGCAAAAGGTCTTCGTCTGCCTTGGAGATGGTCCATGTCTCCGATCCATATGTCAACACTGGCTGTATAAGGGTTTTTCACTAATCACGTATTTAACTTAAAAAAAGAACTTTATTTGTTACAAATTAAATATTAAATAATAGTACAAAATTAAATTAATTTAAAATGACTACAATAACTGGACTGCTCGAAGTTGCAGCTAAGAGTGGTTCCGGCATCTGAAAATGGTAATTTATAGGTTTGGTAGAAGTGCTGAATATCGCTGTTTCCATGAATATTGGCCAACGGTTCGTACAAAGTTCTACTGCGTGCTCAGCGGTTTCTATGGGAATGGGATGATGAAATCTGAAGTCGGCTAGCTAGCTAGTTCAAGGTTAATATTTTCTCATATAACATTATATATATATATATATATATATATATATATATATATATATATATATATATTGAGATGAGATAATATCAAATATGGGAGAAACGAAGGTAATCTAAAATGAACTTAAATAGTGATTAAAGAAATAATTTATAAGTTATAGACTAGAGAATATTATAAAAAAATATTTATATGAGAGTATTTTTAAGAAATTAGCATAATAATAAGTTTAAAAAGTTTTTATTTTGTTAATTTAATAATTATAATATTATAGATATATTTAAGTGCACCATCTAAATAGGTAACCAAATTTACTTCAAAAAAGTAAATTATTTTTTTTTTAAATAAATATATTTGGATGAGCCATATTTATAGGCAACCAAATATACAAGTGAGTGTATATTTGGAAGTGAGTTCATATTGAAGTGAGTTTGGGTTATTATGACATAAGAGTGAATTTGAACAATAAGTAGACATTTAAAATGAAATTACGGATTTAAAATAGTGTTATGTATTAATTTAAGGTGTTTAATTTACATATAAGTTTATATTCTGTTTACATTCTGATCTGAAAAAGCCTAAATGTTCACAAAATTCTCGATAGAAGGGTAAAGAATTCTCTAGAAGACGCCAATATAAGGAAGTTATCCCCATTTGCGAGGTAGACTATTCGAGAACATTCATATATCTAGGAAATAAAATAATTCGAATATGATTTTTTTCAAGAATATTCTTGAATATTGAAATTATATAAATACTCGGTGGTTTGAAGGATAGAGAACAGTTGGACAGTTAGACAGTTAGTAAATGAATTCATGAAGAAGTTCGTCGGTCAGTCGGTCAGTAAATAGTATAAGCAGTACATAGTATATAGTATATAGTATACAGTGACCAGTATTAATTATACAGTACAGTATGTATATGGTGATTGGAAATTAGAAGAAATTAAAAATTATATTATGTATCTGGTGATTGAAGATTGATATATTCAAAAGAAGAATAAACATAAATGCTATTAAGAAGAAAAATATTTTAAATTAGTGGAAGCTGATAATTAAAACATTGTGGTGTATTTGGAAAAAGTAATTTCAGAAAAACAATGATAATCGAGGCTGAAAACGGCAAGATATTGAGTTTTGATTAAACCCTTTATTTTGGAGAACAGTCTCTGTGGGGGAAAGTTTGTCCACTGTCAACATAAACTTTAGGGTCCGCAATGATTATCAAATTGCGAAAAACTAATGTGAATCATCCGATAACCTTCAGATGAAGAAAGCAGCTGTATCTCACGATGTGCTGTTCAAACTATATTTGGTGGAAGTGAAAAAGGTGGGGAATTAAATTCAAGTATAACATCAAATTAATTAACTATAATACAGTGAATAAACAAACACTACATGAGCTATGCAGAAGAAATAAATTTGGCTATTTTAAAACAGGTAATTTAAAACAATCTATTAAGGTTAAATAAACAACTTAAACGTTATATTCAGATCAACTTAAAATCTATACGTAAGGCCAAGTGCGTCCGTAGGGTGACCGATTAGCCACTCCCAAACTGAATGAAAATTCAATACTAAACAATTCCTACTAATATGGTGAACTCAAACCAAGACAATATTGAGTACGATCTAAAGAACGTGTCAGTGAAAACATCTAAAAATAAAATAGTAATGTAATAGTAATAATAGTAATAAAGGCGCTAACTGCTGAGTTTAACGTGTCCGAAATAGAGCTCGTAAACAAAAATGTCAAAGAAAGAGAGAAAATTCACTTACAGTTCCGATGTATATGTTCCGATTATTACCTATGTGGCCCTGAAATAGAACCTCGATGTATCCTGCCTTGCTTGACAAAGGCCTAGACGTGGAGACGATGATGTTTTGCTAGTTCTTATGTTAATCAGGTAATCCACTTGTTACATGTAAAGAAACGCTCCCACAAAGAGGACACACTATATACTGATACTCAACTTATTGAGTATTACAATAATTGCTATGTTCCAAAACGACAATGAACACCATTTTTACATCCCAAGATGCCGATTCTACTGCACAAAATTATAGTTTTTATACACTTCAACGAATGTTAGATTTCTACCAACGATTATACTTCTTTGATTTGAACTATACTACTAATATATAACTTGATTACTTTGAATATACGATAACGATTTGAACTTCTATATAAGGGGTACGAATTTCTATATAAAAATTGACGCCGAATACAAAACGTCAAGATGACAATGTAATTTTTTTAAATATTTTTGGATGACGGACATTATTCAGCAGCGTGCCAATAACACTTTGATAAGGAAAACAAGGTATGTTGCATACTTTCGCAACATAAACTCCCCCCGATTGACGATTCATAGCGTCAAGACAAAGGAAAGTTACAACGTAAAGCTACATTCCCAAGCTAAACCCAACCTATAAACTACAAAGAAACTATTTACCAAGCCATATTTACAAAATAGGTCCCCTAATCCATGGGAAGAGGGCACACTTTGGTGATAGGACGAATGTAAGTACCATCTTGAGTCTTAATCTTGACGGACCGTACATGACCATCTCGACCAGGGTAGACTTCAACAACTCTGGCTAAGGGCCATTTGAGAGGTGGTGAAGTATCTTTCTTCAGAAGAACAATGTCGTTAACTTGAACGTTGGGGGATTTAGTCAACCACTTAGGTCGATTTTGCAATCTATTTAAGTACTCTACTGACCATCGCTTCCAAAAACTTTGGTGCAGTTGAGAAATTCTTTGCCAGACCTTTAACCTAGCCTCAGGGATATTATCCAAAGATTTTTCTGGATGAGCAGTAAGGTTTGAATTGATCAAGAAGTGACCTGGAGTTAACACTTGAAGATCATTAGGGTCGCTCGAAAGTTGACACAATGGTCGCGAATTCAAAATGGCTTCAATTTGTGTAAGTATTGTATAGAATACTTCGAAGGTCAGAGATGCGTTTCCCAGCAGTCTCTTGATGTGGTAATTTGCGCTCTTTATATCGGCTTCCCAAAGTCCACCCTAGTGTGGAGACTTTGGCGGGATGAACTTGAACGATGTGTAATTCTGCGTGCAAAACTCTTGTATTGAAGCACTTTCTTTTTTGAGAAAGGTATGAAGTTCGAATAATTGGTTTCGAGCACCTTGAAAATTCAGGCCATTATCCGAATAGATAATTGAAGGATTTCCACGACGAGATATAAAACGTTTGAGAGTCATAATGAATGACTCCGTAGACAGACTTGTGACTAATTCGATATGAATGGCCTTCGTGGCCATATATACAAAAATAACAATGTAGGCCTTCAATAGTGGGGCCTTGCGTAGATGTGAGGACTTAAGTAAAAAAGGTCCTCCATAATCAACACCTACCTTTTGGAAAGGGCGTGTCATGGGGACTCTATTTTTTGGAAGATCTGCCATTAGTTGAGTGAGTGGTTGGGCCCTGAACCTATAGCAAGTTTTGCACTTTCTAATTACAGACTTAGTCTCCCTTAATCCATTTAAGGGCCCGTATTTTATTCTAAAATTGGACAAGACCGTTTGGTCCTAATCGTTTGTGCTCTGATTCGAGCATGAGCGACACTACAGGATCGTAAGACGGCAAAAGTATTGAATGCTTCTGGTCGTACGGAATATCTGCTAATTCCAAACGACCTCCTACGCGAAGAAAATTATCCTGTTTTGAAACGAAAGGATTCAGTGACAAAAAAATTTTTATTTTAAAGCATTTTACCTTGTCTAAGGTCATTGATCTTATTGTGATAATATTTCTGCTGTATAGTATGAACAATTCTTTCAGTGGAATTTATAAGTTCTGCTGAACTAACTACGTCTCTGGGTTCGACAGACCTTTTGCCAAAACGCAAACAATGTGTTACAACCCTTTGTAGCTTACGAAAACTCGAGAAACGAGCGAAGAGGTTTTCCCAGAAGACATTTGGGTTAGCCCTGTTAGTAACCAACGAACAAATTTTCTTCTCCTCTGGAGGATGCGAGAATTCCCCTTTAAAAGAGTAACAAGCTATGTCAAAACTTGGGTTCAGGAGAAAGGCTGGGCCATTCCACCACAATGTACACGAGGTCAATTCGTGAAGTGACATGCCTCGCGATGGCAAGTCAGCAGGATTTTCTTTGGTTCGCACATGATGCCACGAGTAATTCGATGTGAGGCCTTGTATTTGAGCAACTCTATTTGCCACAAACACAGACCAGCGAGATGGGTGAGTACTTACCCAATATAATGATATCTCAGAGTCCGACCACAAATGGACACTAGAAATGACTACTCGATTTTTGAATAAGTATATAATTGATGCAGTTAGCTTTGCCAACAACAACATTGCCGAGATTTCTAATTTTGGGATGGTTAGAGGTTTTAAGGGGGCTACTCTTGATTTAGCCGATACTAAGGAACTTGAGACTGCTCCATCCGAATAAGTTGTACGGAAATAGATGCAAGCGGCATATGCCAGAGAACTAGCATCTGCAAAGCCATGTAACTCAATTTTACAGATTGTTGCCATTGAAAATAAATATCTAGGGATTTTTAACTGACCTAATGTATGCAAATTACAAATAAATTCATTTCATTGTGAGAGAAGTTTATAGTCAGTGACTTCAGCATCCCAACCTAGTTTGATCGACCATAACGTCTAAATAATTAATTGTCCTACAACTATAATAGGGCTGAGAAACCCAATGGGATTGAAACATTTAGCTGTAGTCGACAAAATCTTTCTTTTTGTAAGTTTTGCCTCGATGAATGAAGGAGGAACAGCTAATCGAAAGAAATCTTCCTTCGGATGCCACTTGAGACCTAACACTTTGTTGTTAGAGATATCTCCTTCTATGATATTATATTCAGTGTCCGAACTGACACAGATATTAGACAAAAATTGTTCAGAGTTAGAATTCCACTTGTGTAATGTGAAACCACACGAGTGCAATAACTTATTTATTTGGGTGTATAGCTCTTCTAAGTCATCTTGCTCATTGCAGCCAGTGAGAATGTCATCGATGTATGTTTGCTCTAGTAGGGCGCTAGAGGCTAAGGGAAATTCTTCATGGTGCGATGTAGCTATGTCATTCAACACCCTTGTTGCCTGATATGGGGCACATCGTGTTCCATATGTCACAGTAGATAACTCAATGCAACGAAGTGGGTCCTTTGGAGACTGTCTCCATAAAATATTCAACAAGAATCTATGTTCAGGATTAACACTTATATTTCTATACATTTTTTTAATGTCTCCTATAAGTACAAATTTAAAACTACGAAAACGAAGCAAAATGTCATATAAGTTCGGTTGAACTTGATATCCCTTCAGAGTTACATCATTCAGAGATATCTTAGTAGTTGATGCACTAGAAGCATCGAAGACTACCCTTAACTTGGTTGTCAATTTCTCAGGTTTGAGAACTGCATGATGCGGAATGAAGTACTTTTGCTGTAATTGTGGGGTATATTTTTCGAGGGGTACATACCTCCCATGATTAAGATTTACATACTCATCTATAAACTTTTTATAGTTATCGAAAAATTTAGGTTCTTTTCTGAATTTATTTTCTAGATTGTAAAATCTTTTCGTGGCGCTTGCCAACGAATCTCCTAATTGTTCATAGCTCTGAGGCTCTGTGAACGGCATGTCTACTTGATACGATCCATCCCTTAATCGTACTGTAGTGGTTTGAAAGATTTTTTCAGCAAGTTCGTCTTGCGGAGCGATGTGAGTTTTCTCCGGAACTTCTTCTGATTTCCAAAACCTTTCTACTAAATGATCGAGCTGGCATGTTTCATGCTGGGAAATTAACATTGACACAATCAGCTCCTATCAATATGTCTATATCTGAAACTTTAAAGTAGTCAGGATCCGCGAGCCTAACATGAGAAGGAATTTTTATCCTTCTATGGTCAACATTAAACTGTGGCAACTTGCTTGTGATTGAGTCTAGAATTGAGCATGAAAGTTTAATTTTGTTTTTAGAGACGAGAGAGTGTAAAGCTAATTGTAGCATTTGATTCGAGACAGTGACCTTGGAACCTATTCCAGACACACAAAGTTTCCTTTTATGAGGAGTATGTTGCAGTTTATCTGCCAATTTACGAGTTATGAACGAATTTTGACTACAACAGTCCAATAGTGCCTTAACAACAATTCGAACTCCGTTTGAGTTGTACAAATAAACTTGGGCCGTTCCCAGTAATACTTGAGACCCGGTATCTGAAGCAGAAAGCGAAGAAGGTGTGTTCTCATCCTGAGATATCGAGCTAGTTGAAGGTAATACCTCAGCAGGGCGAGAAGCATGTGAGGGGAACCTATTTGGTTCATGGCGAATTTGTGACATTGGCATAGCATCACAACAACAATTTATAGACGATATAGAATACGTGAATAGATTCACGTATTTAGGAATGGATCTGGTCGAAAATAATGAAGAAGAACCGGAAATCAATAGAAGGCTTATGCTGGCAAACAAAGCCTATTTCGCGATGGGCCACATATTCAAATCACGAGACGTACACCGGAAAACAAAACTCCGGGTGTATAAAACAATAATCCGACCCATAGTAAGTTATGGGTGTGAAACATGGGTTATAACACAGAAATCTACCAATGCATTAGACGTGTTCGAAAGAAAAATATTGCGTAGAATACTGGGTCCAATAAAGGAAAATAACAACTGGCGAATTATATATAATAACGAAATATACGAACAATACACTGAACCAACACTAGCACAATACACTAGACTGCAGAGATTACGATGGGCAGGGCATGTGGCCCGCATGCATGAGAACAGAATCCCCAGAAAATTACTAAACGCAAGAATGCAAGGAAAAAGACCTGTTGGAAGACCAAAAAAGAGATGGGAAGACGAGGTAGATGAGGATGCCAAAAATCTCCTAAAAACGCGTTCATGGAAAAGAACAGCACTAAATAGAGATGTTTGGAGAGGTCTAATGAAGGAGGCCAAGGCCCGGCTTGGGCTGTAGTGCCATTGGATGGATGGATAGCATCACGAGAAGTATGAGGAACATTTGGTCTACAATCAGCTGATTGAGACCTGGAACTATTATTGGATGATGATTTGATGATGAACAAAAGTGAATTATGTTTTTGATGACAAACCCTACAACCACTGCTCTTACATTCAGCAAGACGATGATTGGATCCGAAACAGTTAAAACAGCATCCAGATTTTTTAACAAACTCTTTTCGTTCAAATGGGGTTAGTCTTTTAAATTCCGAACACGAATAAATTTTATAATCTATATTATGACAAAATAAATATTTCGACCTACTATTGGTACCTTGATTGGCTGATGAAGTTACGTGTAAAGATGCCCTAACGTTTCGCTTTGAATCAGGCTTTTCTTTTGTGCCCGTCTCTACTGCCGACAAATTTTCCAGATTTTCGCATCTTTTGTTTATCGTTTCGAAAAATTCATTAAATGTTGGTAAATTACAAGAGTCCCTATCAAATTCAAAGGCGCGTTTGCTGGCATGATCCAGCTTTTGCTCAAGAAGGTATATCAAAATTGTATCTAAAAGCTCCTCATTTGAGAAGGTCAAAATTTTTAATGCCTGCCAATTTTTTATTATTTTTGTATAGAACTCACGAAGAGCTGGAGCGGTACTTTTAGTGACTGGATTTATGTTAAAAATATTTTCTAATAACGACTGTATGACTCGAGTTTTATTTTGATACCTATTTTTTAAGATCTCTATCGCACTAAAGAAATTCTCATTAGTCATAGCTAAATTTTGTATTAGATTTAAAGGTTCATCCCTTAAGTAACCTTTCAAATAAATAAACCGCTGCGCATCTGTCAGCGACTCATTGTCAATAATTAATGCTTCAAACAGCTGGTAAGAACCAAGCCATTCCGTAATGACACCTGTAAAATTTTGAATTTTAATTTCAGGCAAGTGTATTATAGATTTGTTAACTGTAGTTACTGCTTTACTAGTATTTGTTACTATTTTTAAATTGTGAAGTTTTTCTAAAATTTGTGCAATAGCCTCAGCATATCTATTTTCAATAAGAGCTCGATCCTCTAGATCTGGCTCTTGCGATTCTGCAATGTTTACTTCAATATTGTCTTGTGCCTCTATATACTTTTTAAAAGCTTCATTAAGCATATCTTTTCGAAAAATTAGTTGACCTG